>APFE031199133.1:935-33836 GCA_000404065.3 Pinus taeda
ACATCTTGACAAAGCCATTGGATCAGAAAAGCTTTGAATTTTTGAGGAAGTGTCTGGGTATGACCGAATGCCCAGCAGGTGAAATTAAAGGGGAGTATTAAAATTGTAATTCCACTGCTGCGCGCGGGCCAGCATTCAACGCTGACCGTTCAACCCCCGAAACCACCCAGCAGCAAACCTAAACCGCTAGGAAGCCATCGCACTACTCTTTGGCAAAAGTGGTTTCCGTACGAAGGTGCTCCGACGCAGACATGTGGACTACCATGACATCATCACCTGACACTTTTCGTAAGGTAACGCTCAGTCAATTCACCCCTTCCGATATTGATTTCGCTCGTCCGATGACCTCCAGCATTTACACCCGTTGATTTACCACAGTGCAATTTTGGTGTAAAGTACAGTGAGAAAGGGTGTTCCGATATCCATTCTCCGCCGTTCGATTAAAGCTAAGTCTGTCCGCCGTCTGATCGCGAGGAAGGTACACGAACCTGTTGACAATTAAATACTGCATGGTGTATTATTATAACCCATACCCTATGTTTATTATTATGACATTTTTCCGGTAATGTTTTTAATGCTTTTCTACGGTGGGTTAATACAAAGTATGGGCATAAATTTAATGTAAGTTTTTTTATTATTACGAAATGTATGGTATACGTTTTGGCATGAGCGTTGACTCCAGGTAATACAGAATTACACACGGGGAGAATAGAAACAGGGTATTCGCAGCAGCGAATGAAAAATACAGAGAAAATATTGTATTGCAGGGGATTCGCAGTAGCGAATGGAAACCAGAAGGAACGCGAATAATTTTTCTTGGGTTTGAAATGTTTAATGAAGAAATGGTAAAAGCAGCAACAAAGTAAAAACTTTTTTTTGTAATGTAAGAAGTAAAAATTTCACAGCAGTGCAGGAGAAGGAGGAGAAGTAAATGAGGAAAACCAGTGGATAGTTTTGTTGAAATCCATGAATTGTTTCACACAGGTGAAAAGGTAAATGTGTAAATCTCTGTAAGTTTTGTTTTCACACAACAGTGAATGTAAATGAAATATTTACACACAGTGGTGTAAAATTTCATAGGAGGTAGAGTAAGTTTTGTGAAAATGTTTTGGTGAATCCCTCTGAGTAAAAGAGGATGAATAAGTAAGTGTTTTTGTTTAATGAATAGAAATCATTTTATGGTGGTGGAATACTCTGTGCTCTGTAATTTTTTTTAAAAGACTTCTTTGTGCAAAAAGATCCTGGTGTGAAGGAAACAGAGCATTTCCTCTGTGTTTTTTATTTTTCTGATTTTGGTATTTTCCCATTGCAAAAATACCCAACAAAACGAAAGGCCCACTGAGCTCGAATTTTTCAATTATTCGATTAGGAATATGCGCTCCGAGGAATGGTTGCAATTCATGTAACTCCACCTCCAAAATCATTTCGATTACCATTCCCTCTTCGTGGAGACATCCTTCTCTTTTCATGGTTCTTGTAATGCCTGCCATTTTTCTTTGTGCATGTCGTACACCTGTGTCGTTGTATTCAAAACTTGATACGCTGCATCTCATTAAACATGCCAATACCCTCCTTCGTCACCTTGAATTGTAATTGACTCTCAATATTTTCAGTTTTTCTTTGCAATCTGCGAGTAGCAAGGTTTAAACTGTGTACCGAGGCCACCTATGCATGTGTATCTTTATTTATGTCGTCAGATCTTTCAATTCTGTCACTGATTTTTGCATCGTATTTTACTCTATGCATGTGTATCTTTATTTATGTCGTCAGATCTTTCAATTCTGTCACTGATTTTTGCATCGTATTTTACTCTTCTATAATCTTCGATCTCTATTGTTTGTCGGTCTTGTTTCTTCTGATTTTTGATAAATAGTGTCAAATTAATGGAGTTATTGATAGAAAAATATATATTACCGCCCTTATATTCCCATGATTTTATAGACTATGGTATATTGTTCTAGGTTCAACACAGATTGAAATCCTAGGTAGAGGTTCTGTGTGTGCATTGCGTCTGAAATTTGAGCCTCGGAGATCATGACTATAGGTGTTTCTCTTGGTCTGTTACATGATGCATCTCTTTTGTTTGTCACGGGGTTTTTGGGTTTTAATGAATTTATTGTTGGGTTTTTAGGCATTTCTTTAGCATCAGTTTGATGAAGGGTGTGAGCATGAGTATGAAGAAGAGAAAGGACTATGGTTTTCTGGGGTTTAGGAACACAGAGAGGTATTGTCTTGAATGGATGGATATGCTAAAAAGCCATAAAATCATTCCTTGATTGAAAGGTGCAGAAAACATGCATCACTAATTGCAGTTTCAAAAGTTGCAAAGCATACATAGTCTCTCTTCTCGATTAGGGTAAAAAAGAAAGTTATTTCGACCTGTGACTTTTCAAAGTGCAATCAAAATTAAATCACGTTTTCTAATTATTTTACGTTTGTGTGAATGAAAAACTTGCATATTATAAGCACGGATCATCAAGTAATACGAGGAGCAGAAATACCCTCATCTTGAACAGGATAAATGTGTTGTTGTGTCAATTTGTGTTTACAGAAACTAAATGACTTGTTTTTTTGGACCGGAAGGAAATGCAGAAATAGATTTGACTACAGATTAAGCTTCTTGGCTTATTGGTGCTAGTTTTGTTTATGCTATAAGATTATATTTTGTTTGCACTCACTGCTATCTTATCAGTGGGCCTGGCCATCTTCCCCATCTATTACAATAATTTTAACATAATATTTTAATTGTGCAATAAAAATATTCCATTTGAGAATTCATTTATTGCTAGGGTGGGCCATTTGCTCTATTTATTAGATTAATTATAACATAAATATATTTGTTACAGTGACAATTTTTTTTTTATTAATTCTATTATGTTTGGGGCAATCACTTTTCAATTTTGAACAAACATAATCGCCAATAATATAACATTAATATTATTTATTAATGATATCTGTCGTAGAACCATGTTAATAATATTAATATTCATTCATAATATCAAGGTTAATATTAGATTAATAATATTAAGTTTAAATTTAGATTTAATAATAATAATAATAGATTATTTAAGTTTATGGACTATTAAATTAGTACAATAATGGTTAATATAATATATTTATTATTATTTATTAATATTTTAAAAGTTAAATCTCACTCATATTTAATACTAACACTTTATAACATTAATAATAATCCTATAATACAATATCAATAAGTATATATTTTCTTACAAAAAATATTTTAACTAATATTAATATTAATATTAATAAATAATATTATTATTAATATTAATATTATGTTTAATAATATAACATTTGTGAGCCTTTAATCACAAGCATAAGCTTTTTTTCATGCAGTTATGACAAAGATATTCTAGTTCAATGTCAATGGTTCTAATATCTAAGCCACTTTTGTAGACTAGAATCTAGACCATTGCCCAAAACTTCCTATAACTTTCCAAAATCATAATTTACATAATGAAAATTCTAAACATTCAAATTTGAAGCCAAAAAATCACCTAGTCTTCCTAGATCTCACTAGACGCTTCGTCAAACACACGGTAAACATATGAATTATAGGTCATGAATTGATATCTTATCTTAAATATCTGAACTTCATGTGAGAATCACCAAGAAGGTATAGTTCCCTCTAAAGTAGTTGTAACAACACTTATTAGCCCATACATTCGTCAACCATTCAAATACTTACCAAATCGTGAATAAGTGCCATATATAGAGCTCATCATAAAACCATGTTTATAGCCAACATATAAAGAAAATAATAACCATGACAAATTAACCATACAATCCACATAATAATAAGTACAAGTGCTCATAGATCACAAAAGGAAAATGAATCTTGCTAACTTATGAAAAATCCAACCAAGTCAATGACTTCCACATACCACTTGACCATAGATTGGGTTCAACCAAATATTTCTTTTAGCCACCCATCCCCATGCCATTTTCTAAGCATGAAGGTTGTTTCTCATAGGATAAACCAAAGCTTAATCAAATAGGGACTCCAGAGGTTAAACCACCTCCACTGTAAAGCTAATGTGGTCTCACCTAAACTAGTCTTGAGATAACAAAACCAAACCAAGCTTGGATACCTCATAATTTCTTCACCATATCTTGAGGAATTTGCATGTCTCTAGTGACTTGTCAAGGGCTTTATGGAGAAAATCATCTTGACCCCAAACCCTTTGAAATTTACCTGAGACCACCTCACCTGGTTCCAAAACCTTCTATTAATCCAAAGCTCAAACAAAAATCAATGCCATCACACCATGGCTATCTAGGAAATGGAAAGGCAAGGCTAAAACCACTATCAAAGCAAGAAAAACCATGCCAATGTCAACAAATGAGCCATATAAACAAATGTATGTACCATGCATTCACACCTCAACTAGGAAATCACACATGCAACATGCTACCTTCAAATCCTCCTGCAAATTCTCCTACAAAGTTGTTGATCCAACCTTTTCCTTGCTTCCCTGTGCTTTCCTTTGCTTGTCCTTTTCCTTCCTCTTCTTCCTTGTTTTCCTTTCTTGAAATCTTACTAAATGCTAAAATGATCCAAGAATGTTTTGTGTGTAAGAGTGACTGAGAGAGAGAATGAAAGGAGAGAGCCGAAACTAAATTGACAAAAGTTGTGAATGGATCCTCTGATTCCTTTTCATTATTGATGTCTCATTTTCTCTTCATTTCTCTTCTAAATTCCTTAGCATGCAAATTTAGGTCTCTTCACCTCTCTTTCTCATATTTTCCATTATTTTCATATTTAAATGCTAATTATTTCCTATTTTTCTTTGCCAATTTATATAGCCATAAATACACTGAAGGTGATGCCCAGTAAAGTGTTCTTCCAACATTCAACTTGGAATATGTGTCCCATGAGATTTGTCATATTTTTTCTTTATTAACTTTATTACATGAAACTTTAACACGTGTCATTAACCCCCCCCCCGGGTGAACACCGCCCTTGGTGTTCTATGACACCTACGACCAAAACAATGTTGAAAACAAAGCATAGTTCCTATGGATCTTTGTAACATAGCTCCATGAAATATTTCGAATAATATCCTATTGAATAAGAAAAAAATACCACGTATTGGAGATTTTTTTTTTCCAAAGAAAAAATCGAACTTTTACTACTAGGATTAAAAGTTACATAGTATATGCCAAAGCATTCATTTTTCTCTATAATTTGCGGATCATAGAGCTCACTGGATGAATATTCAGTCCAGCTAAAAGCGAGTAGAGAAATTTACTGACCAAATGCACGGCCTCCTCATATGAGGAAGATTTTGGGCCAGTGCATGTCAAAGATGAGAGAAACATTGAGAAAAGAAGGGGCAAAAAATAAAAGAAAAATTTCAAACAACCACAGCGAGAATAGAGGAGCCAAACTTGGATCAAGACTTCCTCCCCTTTTTCTTCTCCACCTTTTGCCATTCTCCTTGGGCTGCGGCTATGGGAACAATTTGAAGTGGATTTTCTTCGTCGGGTTGAGGATTTGCTTTCTCTGAATTTGAGGTATCTGATGAATGTGGCCTTTTGGTTCCACTAATTTCCCTTGAATTTGGATTTTTCCCAGATTGTGATTCCTTGGTCTCTTGTATAGAAGTCTTTTGTGTTTCTATTGGGATACTTTCATTTGGACCAAGGTCTTCCTCTTCCTCCTCTTCCTTCTCTTCCGAATCTGAATGGCTGCATTTCCATCCTTTTTGTTGGCTACCAGTTCTCTTCTTTCTGTGGCTGTTCTTTTTATATTCTAGACAAGAAATTTGGAGATGTCCAATTTGTTGACATATTTTACATCTGGAAGCTGTATTTTCATAGTCTAAAGATTGCATCTAGCTGCGGTCTTTATATTTCAATTTTATGCTTCCCGATAATCATTTACTGAGATCTACTTCCACGCATATGCGTGCAAAAGTAAAAATTCTTTCCTCTATTCTTTGTGTATCCATTTTGATATATTTGCCTATGGTGTTGCCTATGCTTGCCAGCACCTTTTGATCCCAAAAATGGATAGAGAGTTTGTGAAGACAAACCCATACTAGCATCTTAGACACAATGAAAGTGTTTGCATCAAAATATGGGAACCAAGGAGTGATGAAAAGACCTGAAGATCCCTAGAACCAAGATTCTTCCTGGATCACAAGATCTATGACTTTTGGGGATTGAAATTTGACTATAAAAAACGATTTTGAGTAGAGGTGGATCTCACAGTCTAGAGACCATTTCGTGAGAATCTAATCAAATAGATCAAATGCTTTGGGCCAAAATCCGTTAAAATGGCAAATGATAGCTTGCTTTTCATATCTATTACATACCTTCTCTGCTTCTACTATTTCAATTGTTAGTTCTAGAGTGTGTTGTAGTTGCTCCACTATGTATGGGCTCAGTTTTGATCCAGCCTATTTTGGATCTGTTGGAGAAACTTTCCCTCCTTGTAAAATATGCTTGTAAGATGTTCGTCACTTCTATGCTACTAGAGTGGATCTGGGATGTGGGTTGATTTAGATCCACTGCCTTGTACTATTGATTTGCTAGATGTTGTGCCTCCTAGTAGTCTCAGATTGAGGATGATTGTAGATCCTGCTTTTATATTGTAATCCTTTATGGGTCGGAAGTCCTGAAGGGATCTGCCCTCTGCTAATAGGTGTTGCTTGCTAGCCGAGTAGTCAATCTGATTTGCAATGTTGTATTTCAAATCTCTTACACTGTCTATAGCTAAAATCCATATCAATGTTGAGTTCCCCTTGGGCGTTCTAACGAAAATTTTGAAGTGGACATTTAATTCCAAATTTGCCCCGTTTGCTAGATTCGACTTGATCAGATCTGCATCAGGTCTATGGAGCCAGACCTAGTCATGATGCGAGATTACTTTCCACCAGAGTGCTGGCATTGGGAAGAAGTCGTGCATTCCTGCTACCCCTTTGGATCCCTTTGAGAACTAATTCCTGATTATCGAAGGCCCGATGCAACCGATCATTGTCTTGATCAAATGAACTAGGATGTTGAATGACCATTCCTTGAGGATCCAAGCCGTGTTAGACCAGTGAGAAGAGAAATCCATGGCAAGAAAAGTAGA
The DNA here is from genome assembly GCA_000404065.3 of Pinus taeda. Taxonomy (NCBI): domain Eukaryota; kingdom Viridiplantae; phylum Streptophyta; class Pinopsida; order Pinales; family Pinaceae; genus Pinus; species Pinus taeda. The sequence goes on from APFE031199133.1 coordinate 8,038, forward strand.
TATGATTCTAGATCCAGCCTCCAACGCTGCCTGTGGCTCAAGATCTGTTCTCCCAACAACATAGAGACTTTGATCTTGTCCTGGGGGTCTCCTTTCCTCCGCTTGCAGGTATTCGACATCAGTGATCGCCTCAGAGAAAATGCCAATTCTGTTCTACGTTCTCCTTTCAAGACAGTTCTTAGGTGCTTGCACCCTCATATTTCCCATGATGTAGCCATCTAAATCCCTGCGAGGCAATTCGAGCCAGGGGCTGATGGGCTTGCTATGAGAGTCCTCGATGAAGGGTTTCCTTACTGCGGCTTGCTGCATTTTTGGTTCGCGCGGGATCAAAACCTCCAAGGGCCACAGAGACAAGTTCCAATCGGTCACCACCACTTATTGGAGCTTATAAAAAAGCTCATTGCGATATTTACAACCATATTATATATATATATATATATATATATTATATATATATATATATATATATATATATATATATATATATATATATATATACACATACACACACCAAAAACTCATTTGCTTGAACCAACAAATAATGAAGGATACAAATCTGGCATCTGGTCAACCATCTCCCATGTATCTTCATTAGGCCCAAAGTGCTTCCACTACACTTTAACTTGCGTTATTGCTTGGTTCGAGATCATGAATTATATTTGTTGCAATATACATTGAGGTTTAGGGTGGAATTCTCCCTTTAGTTCCACCTGTAATGCATACTAATCAATGACAATATCAACATCCTGCACATATCCCTTAAGCAATAAAAGATGGAAAACAATGTGGACATTCACTATTGGGAAAAGTGCACCTTTTTATACCAGTGGTTCAAACCTCTAAAGGATTTCAAATAGCCCATAATACTGAGGTGCAAACTTGGCACATTATCTAGTCCTTGAGGAACTCATCCTGGGCTTGATGCATAAGTACACATTCTCCCTAACCTAAAACTCCTTTAATGCTCTATGTTGATCTTCATAATGCTTCTTCCTATCATGTGCTTCTTTCAAATTCCTCTCAATAACTTGTATTTCTTGTTCCATCTCTGCCAACATATACAATCCAATAAACCATGTTTTTAACGGATCACTCCAGCTGATAGGAGTATTACAACTTCACCCATAAATATCCTCAAATAGACTCATCTTCAAGGACTTTGGATACCCATTATTATATGCAAACTCTACCAGTGGAAGATACTCCTTCCACTCTCTCTGCTGATGCATGGTATACATCCTTAACATGTCCTTAAGAATCTTGTTAATCCTTTCTATCTATCCATATATCTGTAGATGATAAGATATATTGAAAGCTAACTCTATTCCCAGTCCTGCAACCAAATCCTTCTAAAACCTGGAAGTGTACTTGACATCTCTTCCTGATATGATCGTATTTGGAACACCATGAAATCTTACTATCTCCTTCATGAAGATCTAAGCTACCTCACTGTCTAAATTAGTACACTTCATTGCAATTAAGTGAGCTACCCTACTCAACTTGTCAACCACAACCATGATGGAATTATGCTTCTTCAATGTCCTTGGAAAATATGTAACTAAGTCCATGGAAATGACCTCCCATTTCCATTCTCAAATTGAAATTAGTTTTAATAAATTAACTGAATCCTTAATCTCTTATTTCACCTATTGAAAATCCAAAAATATTTCAACAAACTCAACCACCTCTTTCTTCAAGTTCAACCAATGATAGAAATTCTTAACTACTCTCAAAGTCTTTTGATATCCTGGGTGACTTGAATATGACTTGACATGAAACTCATTCAAGATAAGCTTCATGGGCTCATTGTCATCTAACACACAAATCATGTTCCTAAAACTAATTAAGCCATTTGTCGTGATGTGATATTCCTCATCCCTATAGCCTTTAGATTAGGTTGGTCAAACAAGTAACTTAGTCCACTCGAATCACTCAATAGAATAAAACTCTTGCTAAGAAGATAATGCCTCCACATCTTCAAGGAATGAATGATAGTTTCCAACTCAAGATCCTAAGTCACATAGTTCTACTCATGCTCATTCAACTTCATTGACTCATATCATACCACCTATCCTTCCTGAATTAACACTCCACCAAGTCCTCTCTTACAGGATTTGTACATACCAAAAGCTCCTTATTAAGATCTGTAATATTTAATAATGTAGGTTTGTAAGGAAATTATTTAGTTACTCAATACTAGTTGCACACTCCTCAATCCATTCAAACTTATTCCCTTTTCTTTTTAAAGATGTAATAGGATCGACAATCTACAAGAAGTTCTAGATGAACCTCCTGTAATAACCTACTAGTCCCATGAATGATCTGACCTCATCCACACTCCTAGCAGCTTCCTACCCCATGATAGCTCTAATCATTTCCACATCCACTGTTATACCTTCCCTTGAAACAACATGCCCCAAGTAATGAACTTTAGACTGAAAGAAACTACAATTGTTAAGCTTGGCATAAGCCATATGCTCTCTCAACAATCTCAACACTGCTTCTAGGTGCTCTGCATGCTCTTCATCATTCTTAGAATATATCATTATGTTATCAATAAACATTATTACAAACTTTTCCAAATAAGGATGTAACACAATATTCATTAAAAACTTCGAAGTGGTTGGTGCATTAGTAATACCAAAAGGAACCACCAAAAGCTCAAAATTCCCATATACATAATATACAATGTGGTATTGTAGATATCTTCTTCTTTGATGCGCACCTAGTGATACCTTGATCTCAAGTCAATATTTGAGAATACTTCTTCTTCGTTCATATATTCCAACAAATTATTGATCTACAGCCATGAGTACCTTTTCTTAATAGTCACCTTATTCAAATGCATATAATCAATGCCCAACCTGAGAGTACGATCTTTCTTCCTCAAAAACATCATTGGTGCATCCCCAAGAAAGACACTTGGCCTTATGTGTCCTCTACCAAGCATTCCTTAACTTGAAACTTCAATTCCACCAACTCTCGAGTACTTATCTTGTAAGGTGGCTTTGATGTTGGTGTTTCTCCTGGTACCAACTCAATAGACAAATCCACTTTCCTATGAGGTGGCAACTCTGAAATATTTGTTGGAAATACATCCTAAAAATACTGCGAAACAAGATACATGTTCAATATTTTATCATTCTCAAAATCCTTCCCTTTTTCACTAGAAATGTGCACTGAAAATAATACACACCCTTTCATGAAACTATGCTTAGCTTGCATCACTGCAACCATTGTCAGTGATGTAGGCTTCCTCTTTCCCTGCAAGATTCTCTTCTCTCTGTCATCCTCCAAGAACTCAATATCATTTTCATACAAATCAACTTTAGTCCTATTAGCAAACAACCAATCCATACCCAAAATCATGACATAGGGAGCAAAAATAATCACATTTATATATCTATTGAAGTAGGCATACCATTAAGCTCAAATGCACAAGTTCTCACCCAATGATGAGCTCTCCTCTAGGTCCCTATAGCCAACTGCACCAACCAATATTATGCATGAACTTCTTTACTCAAACAACATGTTTCCACCAGATCAATACTAACATAACTATAATTAGGTATAGGATCAATCAAAATGGAAACAACTCGATAATAGATCTTTCATTCCATCTCAATAATGGATGTCTGGTGGTCGGCATGCTTGTTATCAAGTGCTTCATAAATATGGGGAATGCTCTAAACAACATGCCCGACTACCAAAACCTCCCAAGCATTGTATATATGATGTATGACACCCTGGTATAATGGACATCCCTTCTTGTGATGATATTTTCCACAAATCCACTATTACAACAATTCTCCGCCACTTCCTTTATTGTGCTTCTCTCCAAATTATGGTATGTGTCCCTTCTCAACTACATTAAACATCTTGTGAGTAGCCACGTTTTCTTTCTCTCCTACATCCTTAGTTCTTCCTTGCTTCTGAGCCCATTTTCCTTCAGCTTTATCATTCCCTTTCCAAACACACTTAGGCTTAGACTTGCTCTTTGACAACTCATAACAATGCTTTAATTTATCAATGGCCTCCTACAATGACTGAGGATCATCATACTCAATTTATTCCTTGAATGGTAATGGCAGACCATGGATGAATATTTGAACCTTCATCATCTCATCCTTGAGGTAAGGCACATAGCTCAATGACTCTAGAAACTTAGTCATGTATTGTTCATGTATCATAGAACCCATCTTTATTTCATAGGACTCCTTGGTATTTCCATCATAATATCTCTCGGACAACTACTTTATGAAGCATCTTTTAAACTCATGCCAACTCAACTACTCTGTCCTGACACCTCTAACATGCTTCATATATTCCCACTAGACATATTATTTTCCCTTGAAATTGAAATATCTATCCTTAATTTCATATTCTCCATATAATAATGCAGTTTGAAGAACCTCTTCATCCTAAGCAGCCATGCTTCTACATATTTTGTTTTCTTCATCTCTCCACCAAATGTAGGAGGATTTTCTTTCTTGAACTCATCTAGTGAGTACTACATCTCACCAATCCTATAAGGATGATGGAGGTGATGAAAATGATGTCCCTTTAAACCAGGACTAGAATAGAAATCATAAGCACTACCTCTCCTATCATGTGTATCCAACCATCTGCCACCTCTGACTGTATCATCCTTGTCCTACATGTATCCTAATCGATACATGCTACCATATGCCCCATTAGTCCTTTCCTCATGTCCATAATTGATCCTTTGTTTTCTATGTCTCTGCAAATATGATAAGCTCTGAAGTATCATTGTATTAAACTCAACTTGTTTTTATTGAGCTTTGGAAAGCTTTTCTTGTGACTTAATTATCCTGTCATTATCTAGATTACAAATTTTTATTTCTTCCTTCAAACTTTTCAATGTATTTTATATATCATGAGAATAATCTTCTCCTTATTTCTCAAATGACATGGAAAGAGAGTCATGTGAACTGTAATCCACCATTATGCTCATCATCTTTGTTCTTCTTCTCCCTGCAAATAGACAATGTTATATTAACCAAATAGAAACATAATCAAACCATACCTCAATGAAGTTTAGGGTGTTAGGATATTCCGACACATAGGAAATAGTTAAGTTCAACTTGGTCTAGTATAGAGTTAGGTATAGAGTTAGGTAAAGTGTGTTTCTTTATCGTTGTACATTTTGTAACTTACAATCTGACGGTCACGATACGTAGTGATCCGATGGTTCATTCTCTCCTCGGTATTACCGACACTTGATCCGTGGCTTAACACCCGATTGGTCCATGATCTCTATTTAAAGAGCATGGAAGGTCATTTGTAGGTTAACTGTTCATGAGAGAAGCTTATGTAAAATTCATTCTTTTATTAATAAATTGCCTGAAGTGTTCGTGTTGGCTCAGGTCGTGGACTGTTTCCCTCTTTGAGGGTTTTAACCACGTCAAAATACTGGTATATTGATCTGTGATCTATTTGTGAGCGGTGTTCTTTGGTGTTCTGTCTGAGGAACTTACCCTATAAATTCCTACAATGTTACTAAATGTCCTACCTAGAATAAGGAGATCTATGCCCTGGTGCAATCTATGAAGAACTAGAAGAAACATTCAATGGTAAAGGAGACAATGATCCACGCAGATAACCAAGAACTATACTATTTGCAAGCCCAGATTAGGCGACCACAGATCAATAATTACGAGTGTATGGAGTTTCTACAACAATTTCATTTATTGATCAAGTATAAGAAGCGAAGCATAAAAAAGTTATCTGACATGCTTTTAAGGCCACCCACATCAAATATCACAACTTTGGGAACTCTGATGCACATGGTGCCATTCACCCATGATGTAAATAGAGAGGCATATTATAGGATGAGGACTTTAGAGAGGTGTTTCAGTAGCTAAATCACAGATTCATGTGCAAGATAGTGACAACACCATTGACTACCATCTCCAATATGGGTTACTCTATAGGATGGATAATATATGTGTTCCTAAAGTTGAGCCATTGTAACTGATTCGAGAGGCTCAGACCTCCAAGGTTGCATGGCACTTTGGTGTATGGAAGACAACGACCAACTTTTAGAGGCATGTGTATTGGCACAAGATGCAACAACATGTAGCTAGCTTCATAAAGTAATGCATGCTTTGGTGTACCCTTAAGCCTAGTAATAGGAAAGAGGGTCTATATTATCCCTTACATGTGCCCACATGTCCTTGGGAAAGAATTACGATGGTCTTTGTGAAGGTTTACCAACAATGAGGAAGGAAAATGACTACCTTTCCATGGTGGTTGACAGTTTCAATAAGATGTTTGTTCTCAAGCGCTATAAAAAGATGATCAGTGGGTAGGAACAAAAAAAATTGTTTTTTGGATATGTTTGGGTGCACTTTGGGATGCCAAGCATCATTGTTTTAAACAAGGACATGATATTTCGTAGTGCATTTTGGAATAAGTTCTGGGATAATATGTACATGAAGTTGAAGAGGTCTACAATATTCCATCCTTGAACAGATGGGAAAATAGACGTAGTTAATAGGAATTTTGTGCAACTTTTGAGGGGTTATAGTAAAAAACATCCAAAGACCTAAGATGAAAACATGGTATATATATATAACACTCTTCTAATAGATAAAATAACACTTCTACTCACAAGTACCAATTTTAAACTTGTTTTGGATATTTTGCACCTTCACCATTAGATATTGCATATAGGCAGCATGGAGTAGTAAAGGATGATTGTACAATAGATGCCTCAAGGGTTGAAAAAATTAATGACAAGATCAATAAAATTCATATATAGGTATAATAAACACTGTAAAATTCACAAAAAATATATGGCCATGCATGATCAACACAAAACAAAGAATTTGTTCAAGTTGGGTGATAGAGTATCGCTACAATTGAACAAGGAGAGGCTAGGGTACTGGTAAGGAAATTAAGGCTCTGTGGTATGGTACCTTTAAGATACTAAAAAATGTGAGTGATAATTTCTATTGACTCATTCTACCACCATACATTCACATGCTAGACTCATAGACTCTATGAGCCTTCCATGTTAGATCCGAAAGAGGAACAATTCCTATATTCTGTGGAGTATTTGGCACCATATGGCTAGGTAGAGTTGACATAAGAAATAATTTTTTAGAAGAGGTCCAGAAGTACAAAAAAGGGTTTGTATGACCCTTGGAATATTGTTTTGAAAGAAAAACTTCAAGGAAAATCTCAATAGTACAACCGAGAGAAGGCGAAGGAAACATTTCCTCACCTCATTCAATACTAGATTTTTGGGACCAAAATCCTCATTTCCCAAAATGAGGTGTGATATGGATTGGGTCACTATATTCTTTTTCATCCATCTCAATTCTCTTAGTGTGGAAATAGTGGAATAATCAACTCATAGGACCAATTTTTCCAGTGGGACCCAGTTGGCCAAATTGGGGTATGAAATCTTCCAGGAGCATTTGGAGGAATCAAATGATGTTCTTTTGTAGAAGAGTTTGTATGTTTAGTGTTTCACAATTTTTTGATATTATATAATAATAGGCCTTTCCAATGATTCAATAATTGCGTCAGTTGGACTCTGTATGCAAACGTTATGCCACTCAGAAGTTGACTTTATTGTTTTCACCACCATAATTTGAGAGGATTCCACCTCAGTCCCCATTATTTGTGAAAAATAGGTTGGTCATGTGATTATGTTTAATAATACTTAATAAGATCCCATATTGTAATTTCGGTTAATATTTGAGGTAGTCAAACATAACCAATTGTAAACTATCATGCTCTGTTATAACTAGACCACTAGGAAGAAAAGGGGTTCCATATTTTTTGAGTGCATTTGTTCCATTGATGAGAAAAAATAGATGAGATGGATAGGAAATAGATCAAACATAGAGGATTTTTGCATTATAGTAGCCCACGATCCGCATTCCCTACTTCTTTGTACCTTATTCAAAGAAACATAGTATAGTGACCTCACCTTCGAGTTGTGTTTACTTATGAAAGTGTTTCCCAAGCCATATTGTGCCAAACCATGGTTTGTGAGTTTTTATTTAATGATTATCTATTTTATATATTTGACTTTATTTAAATTTATCCACCCTAAAAGTCATTCCCTAAAGAAAAAAGGACCTAAACCCATATGTCACAAAGCTACAACTCACAACATTTTGAGGGCTGGATATTATTGGCCGAAAATGTTGGATGATGTCCATATCTTTGTGAGAGAATGTAAATATTTTCATTTATTTTCATGGAGGAAACATTTGGTAGCCTTACCTTTGTAGTTTGTGGTAGCAGAGAATTTTCATGCATATGTAATTAATAGTAATCTACAAATCCATAAATCTAAATAGAAATAAAACCTTAATAGTGTAGATTTTTTATTTTTAAATATAGTTTTATCAGATATGGTGTGATGAATTGTCCAGTACAATAGCAAAAATAATTTATGGATCATAGATAGAGAAAATCATGAAAAATTAGCCATTTTCTCCTTCCAAAGTTAATTGAAAACTCATTGAATAAAGTTTGATTTCCAAGATGAAAAGGTATTTATATTGTTTTATGTGAGTTATCTGCTTGTACACCACTTAAGGATGTGCCATAGGTTATTTAATATATCATTATTGTTCTCGTATGGCCACATGAAGGTGGTAAATGATGAAGCTATGTGTTACTAAATTCTATTGTAAACGAAAATTTATATATCCAAGAGCCCTATAGAGTGTAACTTGACCTTTCATGTATCTCTAAGTGCATTGAACAAATGTGGCAAATGGAAAGTAAAGGGAAGAAGGAGACCATTTGTGGAGATACAACTAATTCACCTGCATGATAAGAAAAAAATTCCATTTGTCCACAACTTATCAATAGTACTAAATCTTGAGACATGAGGAGAAAAAAACAACAAATTTTGGGGTATAGCGCTTACTAACACTATCTATGTTCTAGATGTATCTGATTTTTAATAAATCATTCATTGGTGGGCCCTCCATTTTGAATCCAAGACTAGGACCGTTATATTTCTTCATAGGGAAAGCACCCATTTGGGTTCTTTCACGATGTTTCTAGAAACATGCTTAAGGTATGAGGCCTAGACAAGAAACTCAAATTTCTTGAAGTTGATGCCTTCCCAGACTCTCAAAGTTGAATAATTAATGTTGTTCAATATTTCATGCATCATATTACACACATTATAGCTAAATTTTCTCTTATTGGTATTTCATTGTTGGCAAAGTTGTCTAGATAAATTTATTCATTATTTTCTTATATTATAGGATTTGAATCGATTGTGTACCCATTTCTTTTGGGTATATATCACATTTTTCTTTGAAAAAGATATTTTTGTTAACTATTTGGAAGTTATCTCCAATAAAATTTAGTTCTAATTGAAAATTTATTTCAAGACCTAGAGACTCTTCATGATGGTAGAGTTAGTGATGGCCATAGTCTATTATAATTTGTCCAAATTCATACCCTCCAAGAGTAACACAAACCCTAAATTAAATATGGTAAAATTTTGGTACCTTATTTTGTGGAAACATAAGGCCTGCTTCACTTATTCCTTTTCTAGGACTAGTTTGTGAAGGAGTTTAGGTACATGTTAGTAGGAAATTAAGCATAGAGTATGTATTCAGAATCACGGGAGTTATTCAAAGGAAATGATTGCATGTAGAAAAGGAAAATCACACATATATAAGGATTTATGCTTATGAATATATATTGATGTCACTTCCCACATTTGTTTCTATTTTCTTATATAAATCTATAGAGAGTATTGTTATTTTTGAATTTTGATTGAGAGGGAAAGGGAAGAAATAATTCATTTCATTACCATATACCGTTGGAGAGGCTATAGTGAATAATTTGTTGGCATTATGATGTATGTGTTGTACTTGATGGCAACCCTCTCATAGAAGAACAATTCACGTATATACAACTAGATGAGTCTAGAGGAGAAATATCAGATGTGACAGAATATATGGGATGCAAAGGAATGAGATGACAAATTATAGTTCAGCAATGTTATTTTCGGGTTTCGCAGGTGCACCATCCAAAAGGTGCAGTCATCGACAGGATGCGTAGGTTCGCCTCTCATAAGATGTGGATATGTTCGCATGCGCTCCGAACAAAAAGTGCGAACCTAAAATGCATGGACTTTCATGCAGAGAAAAATGTGCACGTGGAAAATCTTATGTTTGGTCCATGATATTTAGTCTGACGTTTTTGATCCTATGGTTTTGGTCCGTGGTTTTGCATCTAAAATATTGAACCTAGGTTTTGGATCCCTAGTATTGGATCTCTATGGTTTTGGCCCATGGTTTGAGAAAGGCCTAGACTATAAAAAGGGAAGGAGGTCATTTGGCCTATTCACTTGGATATGTTGAATATCTTAAGAGCAAGATCTGAAATTTTGGTGATCAATTTGTGAGTGATAGCTAGATCTGAATCAAGGAGAAACCTGAGCATTATAAGGCAGATCTACTGATGGGTCGATATCTCTTTGGTGCATGATCAGATCTCTGAATTTAACTGTCTAGGGTATAATTGATGACTGATAATGTGTATATACCCAGAGGTCCGCAGGCGAGATACGGCGCAGGTACGGAGGTGCGCAAGCCAGAAGAAGGATCAGGTGGGGAGGTGCGCAAGCCAGAAGAGGGATCAGGTGTGGAGGTGCGTAGTCGAGTAAACAACACAGGTGTGGAGGTGCACAGTTGAGTAGACAGTACAGGTGCGGAGGTGCGCAAAATCGAAGATAGAGTAGTGCAGTGTTGTGCAGAACAGAAGAAAGAGCAGGTGCGAAGTTACGCAGGCTAGACATGGCAGAAGTGTGGATATCCATAAGTTTCTATTGGTGAATTTGTGGACTTTTCCTTGAAATATATTTTGGCTGCTTTTTGTCTATTGCTACAGAATTCTGGGTTTAGAATCAGTGTCTGGTTACTAGTATTGTTCTCTGGTTACTACATTCTGAAAAGCTATTGGTTGTTTCACATGTACTTGATGATTATTTAATGTTCATGGATCCAGTATGAAAATTTATGAAACGTGGTCCCTGGAAGAAAAGAGAAGGTTGTAGACTTCTGCAGGTTGAAGCCTGTGTACAGGTAAATGACTGCACCAATACAAAATCATTGTAAAAAGAAGTTTCTAATTGAAAGAAGATAGAGACATATTGCAGCAGGTGCTTTTCACCCACATTGGGTTTCCACCTTATATCTTGTGTTCTTTGGTGTGACTGTTGCTCTATTTTTGTTCTTGTTATATGGTTCTGACACACAGATTAATATATTATAAGTTTGGGAGGTATACACATGTTTCATCTGCAAATATTTTTATAAATTGAAAAGAGTTTGATAATACTGATTCACCCCCCCTCTCAGTATTATTTCCAACATAATTCTCCACACAAATTTTTTTCTAAAACATTAAATCCTTTTAACTTTAGTGAGGTTCACTATGCTCAAGGATTTGATCTCAAGGGCCTATTTTAAATACATTTGGCATCAATGCAATATGGTGATTTTTCTACTAAAATAACAAAATAAGGCAGGGAAAATGAAGTAGAAGTGACAAAGAAAAAAGAAAAAAAGAAAAAATGGTACATAATGATGATTTACTGACTAAAGTGAGTACTAATTTTGAAGGAAAAACTAAGAAAAGAGGGAATAAGGCTACAAATACACAACCCTATTAAACCTTTCAAACTTGTGGGAGTTCCTCCTCGGCTTGGAAAAGATAAGAAAAAATAATAAACAATGGAAAGAGAGTAATGAATGATAACTAGGTGGAGATGATGGAGAGGAACACCCACCTCGTTCTAGCTTGGAAAAGTTGCACTACATTTAGTTGAGATCCAAAAGACAAGAAAAGCATTAGCTACCGAAGAACTAGTCATTTTTTTAGGCACAATCACTAACCATGAATAATAACCAGTATTACAAGGCTAGTAAGAAACTACAAATTGAAAAGGTGCACATAAATGATAAGAAGGATGCCAGCAAGTGGAAGTTATAGGTTTATTTCTTAGGGGTAGTACCCACTAGACATATAAAACTGGACATAACTACAAGTGATGCAATTCATTACCCTATTACTAAGAAATAAATTGAAAATATGATATTGAAGAGAAAGATTAATGAGGTTGAAGAATATCTTAGCCCGAAACCTTTGTTATGATCCCTTTGGCTACTGAAGCCCTAGAAGATACAACAACATCTAGACCCAACACACCCCATAAAATTAAGAAAGTGACAAAATTATTAAATTTTGTTAGGGCATATGTCATAGTAAATATTAATAAGTGACTATGTATTATTGAGGAATCATGGACATTTCATTTGAATTTAAGAAATTTGTCTCAAAGGATTTCTTCTTTTCCAAAATATTTGAGAAAGGATTTTGGTCATGATCTACATTTTCCAGATAACGAGTGGATGACATTTATCAATAAAATTGATACGCTTAGTGATTTCCAAATGAACTAGAAAGGGCTTCCAATAATGAAGAAGAAAGAACAAATCAGGGTTGGATGGTATGGAAGGATGAAGATGCTACAAGACATTATTTCTATATGTGTAAATATTGATGGTCATAGAAATAGTAATTTCTTTAAAGCTATAAAATTTGTAAATGAACTATATGGACTTAAAATGATTATAGATTCTACGTTGATTCCCAAACATATATTTCAAGAAGATTGAAATGTTGTCAAAACATCATGCAACAACGAATTTGACAACTTGAATATTTTTTTGGAGGATGAGATTAATAAGTGGTTGGTTACATTCATTAATGGAAACAAAGACCAACTGCCAATTTTTGAAAAACTATGGTTAGATTCCAAGGAAGAAGAAATCTTTTTGCTAATAGTTAAGTAAGATATAGTCATTGCACCAATGAAGGAGTACATCAAAGAATAGCTAGGTAAATATTTAGTTAAAAATTTTAATCCTAAATAATTACCTCAATAGTCATATTAACATACACATAAATCAAACTTATACTTTGATAATTGGTGTTGTAGGAGAATCAATAAGTTAGAGAGAGGATTCAATCCACTAATCAATCCTTTTGTAAATTTTGTGAGTGTTCAACATTCTATCAAAAGCAATTCCTTTTATTTCTTCCATGTTTTTATCATCCAACTTTGTGAATTGTCTTATATATATAAAGCTCATCCTTGACTACAATTGTTTCTTTTCTTCTAAGTTACCACTTATTAATTGGTCTAGGAGAGCCCAATCCTAGCCAACTAGGGATGAATGCCTTCAATTTTACACTTAAGTATCATGATTTTGTAAAATGATTTATGTACTTACTCTATTGAAGGTTTATATATATATAGATAATTTCATTCATTCAAGGATCCTAAAGAATCGCAGGAGAACATTCACAAGATTTCAGTACTTATTTAAATGTCTAGAAACCATGAATGATATGCACTCCCAAAAATATCTCTCTATGAGTGTGTGTGTGTATCATTTATTCAATGAACTTGAAGAGTCATAAGAGAACATTCACAAGATTTCAATACTTATTTAAATCTCTAGAAACCATGAATAATATGCACTCCAAAAAATATCTCTCTGTGAGCGTGTGTGTGTGTGTGTATACTCTCATTGAGAGACATTTTTGGGAGTGCATATTATTCATGATTTCTCGACTTTTAAATAAGTAGTGAAGTCTTGTGAATGTTCTCTTATGACTCTTCAAGATCATTGAATGAATTAAATCATTTTAGAGTTCACCGAAAATATGAGTCATTTCTTCACTTTTTGTCTATGAATTAAATTCATGTACTTTTTCCGCATAATGTTAGAATGGATGTGCAAAATTAAATGAATCACCAAGATTATATGTATTTCTACTATTTTCATTCCTTTCCATTATTTTTTTAGAAAACCACCTGGTCCACTCATCGGTTAATGTGTTGAATTATTGAATATCTATGCATTGAGTTATCTTAAATATCAAAGTTAACGAAGAGAATAGTACCACCTCTATAAAAGTGCAGAGGAAACTTGTAAAAGTACCTAGCACATTGACTCTCGTCCCTAACAAGAAAAGAGATTAATTCCATAGAACACCCATACGCATCTCTTAGTAGTTGAAGCCTACTTTCTTATGAAACACTAATGGTGGTGTGGTTTTTATTAAATAACAATAATGAGTCAACCTGAATTAATGAATAATAACTTATGATGTTTCTTACCGATTTTGTATGACAATTAAGATATGGTGTCTTTTTCCATATTTGAGAAAGAGATCCAAAATCTCAAGACTGTGAATTTTAGTTAAACTTTGTGTGCATGTGTGTATGTGAAGAAATTAATTAAAGTATTGAAATGTCTTTACAAGCTTTGTTATAATATTAAGAGTATTGGTTTTCATATTAGAATATTTCAAATGTTTATGGTCTCTTCAATGAAAATGCTTTAAAAAATAGTTATTTTTTAATGAGATATTGTGTTTATATCTAAGTATTAATGGAAATTGAAATTCAATTCAAAACTTTGTATGGATTTAATTTTAATACTATAGTTGATTAATTTTCACATTAAAAATGTTTTTCTCAATAGAATTTAATTATCATTATATTATTTTTAAATATAGGAATAAAAGAATCTACAATTATAATATCATTATAATTAAATATCTTTTAACCGAGTTATTTGGAATTGTTATATAAAAGTGAACATATGATTTTCAATCCATCTCATTTTTAGAAGTTATTATTTAAATATAAACCACCGTGTTATGGTTGGGATAATTGTGGAGGAGTGTCAAAATAATAAAAATAATATGTTGTTTTTTCCCTTTGAGTTTAGGAAATCCTTCAACATAGTATTCATGACTAACCTTTGGAATACTCTAGAGGAGCTAAAGGTTTATTTTGAGTTAGGGTGATTACACTAAGGTTGTACAAAAACATTGTTGAAATTTTAGTAACAATAAGGGCTTCTTAGAATACACTAGTTGTAATATAGAGGTTAAGAAAGGTTTCCCCTTATACTTTACCCTTTTTTCCATATACACTGACATGTTAGAGGATCATTTGGAATAAGCAAGTTGTGCTAATGCAAATAGAGATTATATAGTCATCATCCTCGTTTATACTAGCGATATTGTTCTTCTAGTAAGGAGTTTATATGATCTTCAAAAGCAATTAAAAATTATTAAGGATTTATACTCTAGTGAAGGTATGATTATTAACATTGAAAAAATAATCAAATCCAAAATTAACACCTAATCTATTTTTGTATATGAAAATAATAACTTGGAGGACGTGACCTCATACAGATATATGAGAGCTCAAGCTTCACCACAAGCTCAAATGAATCTATAGCATTAATAAAATGACAATGGATGGTGGGGAGCTTATTATGGGTTTGAAAACCATTGTAAGTCAATTTTCTTTTGCTATGGGATAAGAATAAACTCCACTTTGGGACTCTTGTCACACATATTATCTTATATGATTGTGAAGTTTGAGGTTACAACACACCTAGAGAATGTTAGAAAAATATAGAGAAAATCTAAAAGTGTTTTATGACTTATAGTCTAGAAACCAAACGCAATACCCCCTGTCCTATGCTCCTCAATTTTTATTTTCCCTATAGAGATGAGAATCACATTAACTAGGTATTGAACATTAAAAAACAAAATAAACAACATATAATATAGGATACTTTTTGATATTTATTCAAAATGTACCAAGACCACTTCTAGCTCAAGTGGTGTTGGGATAAAAATGTCAGTCTTACTAAATCATTTGAGTATAAAGGAAGATGTTACTTTGAAAAATAACCGATAATGTGAAGCACATTATTGTATCTAAAATTTAATGAGAAAGTGTGATATCATAAAGAGTTAGAGTATAAAAGAAAATTATGATATTACAAGGTGATCAACCTTACTCTAAAACATCAAAAGCATATCTATGGTGTGACTAGTATAAAGAAAAAAATAAATTTTGTTAAAATAGGGACAAGCTCTTATGAGATACAGAGAGCACTAGAAAATTCATTGAACATTTTAAGTCAAAAGAACTTGTCATCACTGTCACTTTGTGATAGTTGAAGATGAAACACACATTCTGATAGAATATATTGTGTACATCTAAATTAAATTATAGTTTCAAAATATTGGTTGAATACCAATTTTCTTTATCTTTTGTGCTCATCAAAATTAATGCGGAACTTCTTATCATTTGCCCATATCAAAATTATAGTGAAATAAAAATGCCAATCTTAAAGTGTTTCAAACATAAAAATAAAGATATAAAATATCTTAAGTAATTTCCATAGCTTTCGTAAAATCATATAAACTAAATTAAAATATAATATAGGTTAATTAATGGAACACATAAAATTATAGAATATCTTAAGTAATTTCCGTACCTTTATTAAAAATAAATAAATTAAATATAATATATGTTAATTAATACCACCATCATCAGTGTAATCTAAAATTTTAAAAAGGGATTATAAAAATTATATTAACCTAATTATGTTTTATAAATGTCTAATAATATTTTAATTTTTCAATCCTATTTAATTCTAAACTTTCTTTTAAATCTGAAAGTTGGGGAAAGCAATAATGTACGGAGGAAATGGAGAAGGGAGATTAATTTTGGACACATAGGTCCATAAGATGAGATAATAACATAGGTTCCATTATTTTTCCCACGTCAAAAGGTTTACGGTAGAGTCTTTATTTAAAATTGGTTGCACTCAAAAATGAAAATGTAAATGCATACACCATAGAAACTGAATGGTTGGAAAATTTCTAAGACCTTGAATGTTTAAAGGATTATTTATACGCTTTATTTGAAACTATTCAACTTATAAGATAAAAAAATTATATTATTATTAATGAATATAAAAAAGTAATTTATTATTTTATATGTTAGATAATGATTGTAAAATTCCAATAAATGAGAGCGACATTTTAGACATCTTCAAATTTAATACATAAACATATAATATCTCTTTTTAAAAAGATACAAAGTATGAATAGATAATAAATCTATTTATGTATGATCGTATAAAGTTTTGGAGAAAAAAATTAATTTGTAAAAATAAAGAAAGTAATCTGATTATTTTGAGGAAATGGAATTTTTACTTTAAAATTTTGTATGAATTTCCTGCACTATGGATATTTTTTGAGATGCCTCTTTGAAGCATGGTGTCTTTTTTAGAAGACATTTAACTTATGGTTAAGAGGTTACTTAATAGGAAAGGTAAGGATAGTGGAGGCTATTAAGTTGAACTTTATAAAATAGAAGGCCATATCTTCAACCCTCATATGCGCAAGATTTTTAATTTGTTAGTGAGTAAGGCTTATGTGAGCCTTTCGCACAAAGCCTCATAATTTCTATCTTTAAATGTGAGAGAAAATCATTCCCTCAAATTATAGGATTCTTATGATAAAACATGTTTTAGCCTAGCAGTATGAAATTATATTTAGAAAGTAAATTTAGCGAATGGCTAGAAAGCCATGGTAAAGAAGTAAAGGTGGAGATGGGTCTAGGATATTTTATTCAACCGTGGACCACCTTATTACTCTCAAGGTCATTGTAGAGGAATGTTGTGATAATAAAATAGATCTCTTTTTTTTCTCTGGCATTAGAGAATATTTGAACATCATTCCTAGGACAAATCTACAGAAGAGGATAGAAGAGATGATGGTTTCTCTTGACTTGAGAGTTAATATTTGAACACCATTCCTAGGCCAAATCTATAGAAGAGGATAGAAGAGATAATAACTTCTCTTGACTTGAGAGTTGTGACAAGCTTGTACGAGAATCTTCTTACCATGTTAGTTTAGGACCATTGAGGGTTCGTTGGAAGAAATTAAATGCAATATTTGCATCAAGCAAGGGTTTCCCTTATCCCCTACCATTTTTGGCATATACATTGATATGCTAGAAGGGTATTTGGAATATGCAAGTTGTATTCGCCCCACACTCACTGGTATAGTCATAATCACTCTCCTTTATGCTGACAATATTGTTCTTTTAGTGAGAATTCATTATGATCTTGGAAAACAACTAAGAATCCTCCAAGATGGGTATGACTATTAATACTAAAAAACTAACATCATGACAAATAAATCCAAAAAAAACAAATACTTGGAAGAAGTTACTTCATATGGGTATCTTGGAATCGATATCCATCAAAAGCTCTATTAGAATTATAGCATGCAGAAAAGGATAACTGAAGGATAGAAAACTTAATATGGGCTTGAAAAGAATTTTAAGTTTCTAGATCTTTGGATATCAAATAAAATAAAACCTCCTCTTTGAGACTCTTTTCACTCCAATTTTTTATATCGATGTAAGGTTTGGGATTGCAATATCTCCAAAGAGTCATGGAGGAAGGCACTTAATATCCAAAAGCAATTTATAAACTACAATCTCAATATTAATTAAAATACTCACTATCATATCCTCTTGATTGAAGAAAATCGTTTCCTAGTAGATATCATGGCTATACCTAGGTATCTTTTGTAGAAGAAGACATTAAAAAAATGGATGACAAGAGGTTTCCTAAACTTGCTTTCAACTCTAGCTAAAACCTCCACCTTTTGTTTAAGTAAGGAAGGCATAGTAAAAAAATGACTTTGTCGAGACTAATGTTAAGAGGAAGAGGAACACTACTAACATAAGAACAAATTCTCATGATCTTCATAGTGAAAGTGAGCATTGTTTAGTTCCAAAAACACCATGGGATAAAGTAATCTATCACATTCACCGCTCTAAGAGGGTTGATCATCAAAACCTATTTCTCTTAAGTAATCCATGCTATACTCATGTTATACTTAATTTTAAAAATATTTATCACACCACCAATCTTCTTGACCATTTAAGTAAAAAAAATAAAAAAAAATGATTCTTTAATATTTCTTTTAGCATAAAAATCAAATGCTAAAAAATTCAATTCGTATATTTTCTTAAGAGATTATAGATGATATAAATTTTATTGTACATTAATAGTTTATTATAATGGTTGAGATCATTGTAATATAAAAATCTAATTTTAAATTATTATTATTATATTTTTAAGTGGTTATGGGTGGATTTCAGAGTGGTTATCAGTCTATAGGATATATTCTTAATTTAATCTTTTCTTCAAAAACAAATCAGGGAATCAACCTTGGGCCAACACCTCTCTTAAAAGAAAATCAGGGAATCAAACCTACACCAAAGCTCTGATACCATGTTAAGTTTTCCATTACAATGAAACTTGTAAGCTTTAATAAACTTCCAAACTATTATCATTTTAAATAATCCCAAAATATATTTTAAAATAACAATCAATCCCCTTAATTCAATCTGAACAAAATAAATGTGAAAATTCATCCTAATAAATTAAATTACAACTTCTTCCGATCGGTTAGTACTCTGAAATGCGTCGTGAATAAGTTGGACGAAATGAAATGGGCCGGGAACAAGTTGGACGAGTCACAATGATGTAAAGCTCGCCAGTTACTCTGCTGCTTTGTAAGGAAACCATATCTCTAGCCTCCGATTGTTTTTTTCTTAACAAAACTATTCCACACTCTTCTCAGGCTCTATCTCTCTTCCGAAACGAGTACCTGAATTCTCATTCTTTGTTATTTTCACAGAAAGGAAAATCAATTCTGCTGTTAGTTAAAGAAATATAACTATATGCTGTTATTCTCTTTCAGAAATACAAATCAATTCCCAATGATGTGGCTAAAATGAAACAGATTCTACTTAGTTATACTGTAGTAGATAAAAGAGAGGAAAATTTATTATTATTATTATTATGATGATGGTTAATGAGATTATGATTATGAAGTGATTAAGTTTGTTTTTTATATATATTTTTTGAAATTTTTTATATAATTTTTTAAAAGATTTTTTTTTATTAAAACTATGATATTTTATTTTATTTATGAAGATTTTTGGAAAAAATCACATTTATTGGTTATTTCGAACCAGTGAGTGTGGTTCATCCCCAGGACAAGATGAAGAGATAGATCTCTGAATAAGGTTAAATAGGAAGCTAGTTCACCCTAATGTTTAACCTTATTCGGAGATCTGTCTCTTCATCTTATCCTGAGGATGAACCACAATGGCTGGTTCAAAATGCATCAACCTAATATTGGAAATGTGATTTTTTCTGAAAGTCTTCATAAAATAACATGTTATGGATCACAGAAGCTTGAGTTCGATATTTTATTTTTTTATTTAAAATATATTTTGATTGCATATATAGAATTAGTCCTCTAAATTTTTTTGAGCATTTAGATTGTGATTGTGAAAGTTTACAGTTTAAATTTATAATTCCACAATTTTTTATTAGAGTTTATTTTACCAATTTCATTTAGAAAAACAAAACTCAAATATATAACAAAAAATTAATACTTATATAATTATAACATATACACCACCTACATCATACCATAATTAAAATAATAATTAATAAATTATAAATTAAACTAAAAATCTCATAATCATAACATATCAAACTCTATAAAATAATCTATAGCTCAAAACTTTCTTTTATATTATTTTCAAAATTTATAAGTAAATATGTGTACATTTTTTTTCTGGTGCCATCTAAGAAATTAAGGGTCATAATATTTAATGGTTCAAAATCACCAATCAAAAGTTGATGGTTCAATTCTTTTTTATATCTAATTGCAATGACTCTAAATTTTAGTCCCTAATGACCTTTATATAAAAGAAAACTTCAAAATCGTAACATAACTAACTAAATTTATATATAACATAATTTAATTTATATATAAAAATTCATAAATAATTCATTTTACCCAGACTGAATTAATATTATTTTATTTCTTAAAATATTATATCGGACTTACCGAAACTAGAAGTTACCACATTTCTTTTTAAAGCGTGACTTCGGTTGTCTCAATGCAATTATTGCTGTTTTGCTGACTCCTCCCACTGTCAACTCAATGTCTTAATTAGCCAAATTTCTCTGAATGATCTTTCGACAATCTGGAGTCTGGACCGCTGGTTCCCTGGTGTACAATCGACAATCTGGAGTCTGGACCGCTGGTTCCCTGGTGTACAATTCCCGAAAGCTGCAGTGTTTGATACTGAGAAGTCTTCCGAACCTTGAACGCTTATGACCTTTAGACAATCCCTATGATCTGCGAATGCAAATTCAAGTTAACTTTTGAAAATGCTCACCCGTAATATCTGAAGGCACTTCATATATATATTTTTTTAACACATGGTGAATCGGTAACTATCAAGCTTGATCCAAGGGAGACCCGGATCAAACCTCATAGATGCCACTATAACACCAAGAGTATAACCAACCACCTGTAGATCGGGTATACTAAGATCCTATGATTTTAGCAAGAGCAGACTCAGACGGGTGGGGAGTCCGCCCCTCTAGCCGCCACCATAACAGGTCACTGTACTCAAACCGAAATGAACTATAGGTTGTTATTTTCTTTCAGAAATACAAATCAATTCCCAAATATGGGGTTAAAAAAAAAACCCACTCAGGGATTCTGTCGTATTTTCACAGAAAGGCAAATCAATTCTGCTGTTAGTCAAACAAATGTAACTGTAGGTTGTTATTTTCTTTCGGAAATACAAATCAATTCCCAAAGATGTGGCTAAAAACAAAAAGTCCTACTTAGGTTTACTGTAGGGTTTTTCCTACTTAGGTATACTGTACGTAGAGAAAAAAGAAGAAAAACGGTTCAATAAATTCATTTAGATAATGAAATATATCTGTAAATGTTTTTTTAATGGTTAACGAGATTGGTAATCGAGTTGTTTCGTGCTGGTTTAACGGCAGCTGGATTTTTTCAATTATTATTATAACTATTAAGTGACTGAACTTGCTCTTTTTATAAGAGTAAGTTAATTATTATATATTTTGGAATTTTTAGTTTTATTAACATATTTAAATAAAAATGAGCTTAATTATATATATTTGATTTTTAATTTTATTAAAACAATTTAATCTTTTTTTTTTAATTCTAAAAACAAATTTCGAAAAAAACACGTGACTCCAATTATCTATACAAATGAATAAATAACCCTACTATAAATTACTATGTACCAACTTAACATAATACATTCAATTAAACTAAAAATCAAACTGAAACATAACCACAATCTGCATTCAAAATTAATATTCTTTTCAATTATATTCAAATTATAAATAAAATAAATGTATATACCTTAACAAATGAATTACAACCACCATAATACCTATAGACCACAACTAACGTAAATAATTCTAAATAAACAAAATCTCAAAATCTAAATATAACAAATCCACATCTCAATAGCTTAATATTTTTTTTTATATTATTTCAAATTTATAAATATTCTTTTGATAGGTATATTCAAGATTTATAAATACTATTTTTTTATGTGCTTCTTTGCAATAAACATATTAATATTTAATACTAAATAAAAAATCACTTAACAAAAATAAGGTTCAACGTCTTTAGTATCTAATCTAATGACGCTCTTATTTTTAATCCTTAATCACCCTCTCAAAAAATAAAACTCCACAATCTTAACCCAATTTAATCTATATGTAACACAATTTAATTTACATGTGAATATACAAAGAAAATGATTATTTTTAAAACTGGACAATCTTAACCCAATTTAATTTATATGTAACACAACTTAATTTACATATGAATATACAAAAAAAATTATTATTTTTATTAAAACTGAATGATTATTATTTTATTTCTTATTTTATATAAAATATTATATTGGACTTCAACGAAACGAGAAGTGACCATATTTCTTTGTAAAGTGTACTTCGTTTATCTCATTGCAACTATTAACACCGTGACTTCTTTCCCTACCGTCAGCTGCAACTCAATTCCTTATTAATACAAAATTAGCTAGATTTCTCTGAATGATCCTTTGACAATCTGGAGTCTGGATTGCTGCTTCCTTGGTGTACAATTCCCGAAAGCTGCACTGTAGGATACAAACTTGAACACTTCTGAATTTCAGATGATTCCTATCATCTGCGCATGCAAATTCAAACTTCACTTTAATGTTGAAAATGCTGAGTCATAATATCATATTATTATTATTTAATTGTAAAGTCGTCCTCGAGCAAGATACCAAATTGATGTATGAGAGTTTTGTTTGTGAGACAAAGGATCCACCATAATGTAGGGATTTGACTATTAAATCAACGAAGGCATACATACTCTACCCCTGGCATACATACTCTACCCGTGTGGTTTTGAATATATTATAGTGCACTACTATTTACTATTATGCTGAGGAACAACAAAGCATATATACTCTACCCCCTCTGGTTTTGAACATGTGATCCATCTGATGGCATTACATACATATTACAGCTTACTATTTATTATTATGCTGAGGAACAACTCCTTTGTACCCAGAGGAAAACTGTCTTGAAGAAATTCTAGTCTTACACTGGCCTAAGATTTGGGAGAAAGATTGCCTTGAGCTGTTAAAATTGAAAAGTTCTATCGAAAAGATCTCAGAGATCTGCTAGTGTAGAGAGAATTGAACTTGTGATTTATTAATAGCAAAAATACTCTAACACGAGACTTGACCAATTAAACTAATCCTGGGATTAAAATTTAAAAAAAAAATTATTAAATGTGGAGTTGAGAATTTGAAACTGAATTACTTTGGAGTTGAGAATTTGGATCCTTAACATGGTCACGGTTGTAAAAAAGTATTTACCCATCTGTACTTTTTGGCCATGAGATTTCTCCGATTAAAATGGTTCAGTCACTCAACCTTTATACACTACTGCAAATGGGCATAATAAAATAACCAAAGTGTCTCACCCTTACTTTTCTGCACTGAATCTTAAACCATTACCCAGATGCCATTTTGTTATGATATATCCATTACTCTGCAATGAATTAGGCTTGGTCTTATGCATAGATCTCAACGATAGCCATTATCGCCTGAAGGTGTCTGGAATCATCTGCTGCTCCCCGCTATCAGACCCCACACCTTCTATGTGTTCGGATAACGTTAAAACGTATCCAACTTAAAAAATTCCAAGAAAGGAAAGCCCTAAAGCAGAGCAGGTGTTAAAGCAGAATGGCGGGCTTAACTTTTAGTACATCCTGGCAGATAAAAGCATAAAGTTTCTATATCAATAAATATATTGTCAATCACTATCTCACTTTTCCCTGTTAATGTATCGCGCCTCCTTCCGTCTGTAGCGACCGAGCTTCCGTCACTATCAAAGAGTACTCTCATTACTGTCCTTTGTCGTCTACATCTAACAGAAGTTCTCTGGATAATATTTCGGAATTCTTTCACAGTTGTTCGAATTCTCTGTCTGCAGCCAAGTTAAGGTCTGGAATCCATCAGTTATAGATAGTGCTTGTATAACAAAAGCATGACACTGGTGATGGATAACCTAACAGAAGCCTTTTAATCAAAAGAAACAATCCCAGTAATGTATGGGCAACCATGATAAACCCTCCGTTGGTTACAGAGTTTTTCGTTTCCTTTCCTGTTTTTGCAAATATTTTGGATAGTGCTCAGCTCTAGGTGCCCTGGGATCTTCATATGGTCCAGTTTAAGGTTTAATCTCGTTATTAATGTGTTCGAATGGTGTGTACAACATTTGCTTTCAGTTAAAGACGTAGGCATTCAAAGTAAACGACAGAAACGGGTTTCGTGACCTTGAGTATTGTAAGAACTTGGAAATCGAGACCTTTTACTGTTCAGAGCGTGCCAAGTAATTAATTACTTTAGTGATGAACAGTTGGCAGTGTTTCCAACATTATTCCAATTATTCCATTTGGGGTTACGGTTATCACGTTTCCGGGGTTTTCATAGATCCATGACATTTCCAGTTTATTTACAATGTGTATAATTTAATAATTAAAAGCACTGTCAATCACATCTTGTACGCAGTCAATCGCATCTTTTATGTAACGTGATTTGCTGGGCTGTGGGCATCTGTGGCAATTTTTTTATTAATTAATTATTATTTGATATCAAAAGGAAAGCATAAAAAAGTTATCGTTTAATTAATTTTTGATATAAAATATAATTTTATTTGTTTAAATAATATGAGGGGACAATTTAGTTTTACCAGCGATCAATGTATTTGGCTAAATCATTGAAGAAAGAAGTGGGTTTTGTGTAAGGAGTTAAATTTTTGGATTCAACTTGTCACCCTACATAGGACCTAGAAGTTTAGTTGTTTGTATTGAACCCTTGTTGTCATTTTAATGTATGAGAACAACCTAGTTTTGTTAATAATTAATATATATATATAATATATATATATAGTCAAACAACTGGTTGAATATCATTCCTCTATATATAGATATATGTGTGGGAACAACTTAATTGGTGACAGTTGTGTTATGAAAGTTTTCTGATGTGGTTTGAGGTTGAAATCCCTGTGTCATTAGCTTATAGACTATGAATGAGGAATATGAGAGCACCTTGGTTGATGATTACTCCACATACATGTGTGTATGTGAGAGTGAGGGAACATCTTAATTGGTGATAGTTGTGCTATGGAGTATTTGTGATGTGGTTTGAGGTTCAAATCTCTCTCTCATTAGCTTATGGAGTATGAATGAAGTACAACTATGAGACAAAGTGAGTTGTCCATCCCCCTCTCTCTATATATATAGGAACAACTCAATTTGTGATAATTGTACAATGAATATTTAATGATATGGTTTAAGTTCAAAATTTCTCTCTCATTAATGTATGCACTATAAATGATGTTGTTATGAATTCACTAAAAATTTGGAATCAATATCTAATTTAATTGTTCATTCTTTATACATAT
>APFE031199153.1:0-22161 GCA_000404065.3 Pinus taeda
GATACATTCAGCAATACTGAATCTGAGACACACAATCGTATTGTGCTCTTTGCCTTCCGATCCAAATTCTTCCATTCTTCATCGGACACTCCCGTTGGTTTAGTACCCGGATTTATCGCGATCCACTCGTCTTTATCCACCAACAGATCCTATATCTTGAGTTTGCACAACTCAAAACTCTGACCATTAAATTTCTCAATCTCTATCTTTCCACTGCTCGCCATCTTCTTTCACCACCAGAATCGATCTCGCAGATCTCCCACTGAACAGGGTCTACCATAGGCTCGAGTGAAACCCCTCAGCAACAAAGCATCCCCATGAAGCCAAAACAGCTATGATACCAAATGTAGGTTTTAACCCCATACAGAAATTACCTGCATATGAATTCTAAAACACAGAAAATAAACAATGTGAGATCATAACACATAAAACACATATACACAGAGATTTTCCCCCGGATCCCAAAACTAGGACTACCAGCTTGATTTTTCATTATATTCCTTTCAATGTTACAATACATATTTATACATGTCGAAGCATCCAATACCATGGACCGAAAAACTAGCACGTCCAATACCATGGACCGAAAACCATCGCGTCCAAAAAACATGTGCGAACATCATGCATAAAACGATAGGTGGGTCCCCCCAACCTAACATAAGGTCCAAAAAAAAAAATTACGAGGTGCTACCCCAGACCCCATAAAGTGGGGTTACGGGTGCCTTTCAAACCCCCTGTTAACTACGTGGAAAGAATATAACACAACCCAACAAAACTAGCGGTGCATCTTAGACCAACATGCTACATTGAGAAGGAACCAGAGGTGTCTCCAGGACTGCATGGATAGTTTTGAGACTCACATGGATCATGCGGAATCTCACATCCATGAAGCCTTTCATCTCCCATAAAACGTGCCCAAGTAGCAGAGGTCAACCCTGCTCCTCCTCCTTAATTGCATGAATGATTACTGGATGCCTATGCTTTTTGGGTAAATTTTTCTCATGGAGGACTATGGATGTAACGAGGCTCTGTTTTGTAAAGTTTCTCTCTATTATTTTTTGTTTGTATCCGAAGACCAACAAATACGGTAGGAGTGAGACCAATTTTAAATTCTCTCAAAACTCGTAATGATGTAATATTCTTATGATATAATGAAAATATTGGCTTACAACAAAAACAATATTATAATATTAATGATGATTAAAGAATAACGTTGGTAATGTTATTAAATATAATTTAAAAAGTTATAAATTTAATACATTAAACATGTGTATGAAATATGTATTGAATATTAATATTGATAATAATTTAATCGAATGTTTTACTGTTATAATAAAATAATTATAATGCGTTAATAAAATCAAGATTTTAAAAATAGCCTCACTCTAAACAACAAGTGACTAAAATTACAATGATATTTCTAGTGATAATAACATTAACGCTATATTAGTACTAAAATTATTAAAAATAAATAACATTATTAACATTTGCATTGTAATCAATCTAATCAAACATTGTAAAACAAACTCAACCATAGTCATACACGGTCAAACATTGCCAACATAGTTAATCATTGCCACTCATTGTCACTGTGATGATTATTGTCACATTGCGATGTTGGACAGATTTTTGTACCATTCCAACATCACAATATTAAACCCTAATACTAAACCAAATATTATAAACTCTAACATTATAAACTCCAATATTATAATTATAATAATGTGGCTTTCAATATTTAGGGTTTAAGTATCTACATTTCTAATTATTTATAAATAATTAAAAATTCATATTTATACATTTTTTTTTCCATGTCAAATTGTTCGTTTAAAAAAAATCACAATACACACTTCAAAAAAATAAGTAATTTGAACAACATGAAAAATGATGTAAATAACCTTCTCAAATATTCCTATGAATATGATGAATGTATTAAGGTAACGAATATATGAAAATTGTTATTACACTAAAAGTAAACAAAGAGGATAATAAAAGCAACTGGACAAATATTCTATATAGAGTTGAACATAAGTTAATTTGATCTACATAATATATTAATCAATGTTAAATCAATGTTTTAATGTAATATATCAATGTAACATTAATATATGGTCAAACATACTCGAGCATAGTAAATTAAATTATTAAATGTAGTAGACTATTTTTTTAATGTCACATTGTGACTTTGCATAAATTACAATGCAACATTTTGCATAAATTACATGGTTGCCCATTTTGATAATGGTTGACCACATTCAACCATAGAAATTCATTAACCATGTTTAGCCATTCCAATATTTCTTGACCTTAGTTGGCCATTAGGAATGGGTGGAGCAAGGGGTTTTCTATGTTGAGATGGATTAATATGGTTGACTAAGGTTGAGCAAGATAACCATGGTTAAATATGGATAACTAAGGTTGTGTATCATCGAGCATGGGTGAAAATGAGTGACATTGATTAACCATGTTGACAATGTTTGACCATGGTTGAGTTTGTTTTACCTAGTTTGATTAGAATGATTACAATGCACCCATGTAGTAATCTGTCTCAACCTAGAAAACCCCTTGATCCACCCATTCTTAATTGCCAACTACGGTCAACCAAGATTGTAATGGCTAAACATGGTTAATGAATGTCTATGATTGAATTTGGTTAACCATTGTCAAAATGGGAAACCATAATCTATCATAGAAAATTATGGACAATCATGGACAAATATGTGATACCATGGTCATTCATGTTCAACCATGGGACACCAAGGTCAACCATGGTCATCCTTGGTCAACCATAGTAACCATAAACAACCTTTCAAATCCATGGCCAACCCATGCTCAACATTGCCATCAATGATTAATATGGTCTAACATAGTCAACATAGTTCACCATGGTAAAACATGGTCAACTGTAGCTATTCATTATTAATATATACAACCATAATTTATCATAGAAAACTATGGTCAACCATGGTCAAATTAGTCAAACCATGTTCATGCATACTTAAACCATACTCATTGTAGTCAATGTTTAAAAATGTTTAATAATATGAATATTAGTATGGTTTAAAATAGATTGGTTCATTAATCGGGTTTGCTATGTTTGACTATGTTTGATAGTCAATGATATTCAACTTTAGTAAAACATAATTGATTATTAATATTATTGATTAATATTAATAAAAACGTGTTATGAAACTAGAATGATACATAAATCTATCCAAGTTAATATTAATAATAATATTAATAATCAAATATGTTGTGACATCAAAATGGTACATAAATCAATCCAACATCGCAATGTGACAACCACATTGTTGCACTATGACAAACCTTGTTGCAATACTACACTACATTGTAATTTATCCAACGTCACAATATGACATTGGATAGTCAACCACATTTAATAATGTGATTCACTATGCTTGACTATGTTTGACTATATATTAATGTTACATTGATATATTAATTTGAAACATTAATTATCATTTATTAATATATTATATGAATCAAATTAATATATGTTCAATATGTTCAACTCTATATATAATATTTATCCCATTTCTTTTATTCTCCTCTTTGTGTACTTTTAACATAATAAGAATTTTCATATAGTTGTTTCCTTAATACTTTCATCATATTCATAGGAATATTTGAGAAAGTTTTTTACATCATTTTTCATGTTGTTCAATTTACTTTTTTTTGAAGTTCCTATTGTGCTTTTGTTTAGAGCAAACAATTGACATGAAAAGAAAAATAAGTATAAATATGAATTTTTAATTATTTATAAATAATTATAAGTATAGATACTTAAACACTAAATATTGAAAGCCACATTATTATAATTATAATATTGGGGTTTATAATGTTAGGGTTCATAATATTTGGTTTAATATTAGGGTTTAATATTATGATGGTACAAAAATCTATCCAACTTTACGACGTGACAATAATCATTGCAGTGCGACAATCATTGTCATAATGATACATTACATTGAATAGATTAGGGTTTAATATTATGGTTTATAATAAATTATGGTTTAATATTTCAGTTTAGAAATGTGTCCAATGTCACATTGTGTCAAACTTTATCTTAATGTGTCAATAATTTTGATAATGATTGTCACAAGGTCACATTACATTGGAATTTATTCAATGTTGCAATGCAATATAAGAAAATTAGTGTTTACTATTAGGGTTTCTAATATCATATTTAAGTATAGGGTTTCTAAATTGGGGTTTATTTTGGTTTATAATAAATTAGGCTTTAATATTTCAATTTAGAAATGTGTTCGGTGTCGCATTGTGACAAACATTGTCTTAATGTGACAATCAATTTGGCAATGATTTTTATACTGTCACATTACACTGGAATTTATTCAATGTTGCAATGTGATATAACAAAATTGGAGTTTATTATTAGGGTTTCTAATATTGGATTTAATATTCTAGTTTATAATATATTAGAGTTCAATATTTTGGTTTATAATAAATTAGGGTTTAATACTCTAGTATATAACTCTGGTTTATTTTGGTTTCTAGTAAAATAGGGTTTAACTATATGGTTTAGAAATGTGCCCAACATTACATTGTGACAAACATTGTCTAATTGTGATAATCGATCTGATAATGATTTTAGCATTCTTACATTACATTGGAATTTATTCAATGTCACAATGCAACATTATAAAATTGACCTTCAAAGATTTATAATAATGGGGTTTTTAATGTTAAGGTTTATAATATTTTGTTTAATATTAGGGTTTAATATCATGACATTGGAGTGATATGAAAATCTATACAATTTCGTAGTGTGCCAACCATCATCGCAATATGACAAGTAGTGTGACAATCATTGTCACAATGATACATTACTTTACAATTTCATCAATGTTGCATTACAACATTGAATAAATTAGGGTTTAATATTCTAGTTTATAATATTTGGTTTAGGGTTTATAATCTTAAGGTTTATAATAATAGGGTTTATAGTATTAATCATAATGTTTTTAATCCCTTGGGTTTATAATATTAATCCCTAGGGTATACTAATCCCTTTGGTTAATAATATTACTCCCAAGGATTCACAATATTAATCCATTGGGTTTAGTAATGCCTTGAGTTTATAATATTAATAAACCCTTTAGTTTATTAATCCCTTGGATTTATAATATTAATCCCTTGAGTTTATAATAATAACCCCTTGTGTTTGTAATATTAATACCTTTGGTTTACAAACCCTTGGGTTTAACCCTTAGGTTTATAATACTAATAAACGCTAGGGTTTATTAATCCCTTGGATTTATTAACTGATTGGGTTTATAATATTTATAATAACTTGGTTTTATTGATCCATTGGGTTTATAATATCAATCCCAAGGGTTTATAATATTAATCCTAAGATTTATAATCCCTCTAGTTTATAATGCTAACCCTAGGGTTTAATATTATTCCCTTTGATTTATAGTGTTAATGTTTCTAATATTTGGTTTAATATTAGGGTTTAATATTGTGACAGTAGAATCATATGGAAATTTATGCAACATCGTATTGTGACAAGCATCATAGAAATGTGACAAGGAGTCTGACAATCATTGTCACAATGATACATTACATTGCAATTTATTCAATGTCACATTACACCATTTAATAAATTAGGGTTTAATACTTTGGTTTATAATATCAAGTTTAGGATTTATAATCTTAAGGTTTATAATCGTAGGGTTTATAATATTAGTCCAATGGGTTTATTAATTCCTTGTGTTTATAGTATTATTAGTCCTTTGGGATTATTAATCCCTTGAGTTTATATTATTAATAATTAATATGTATAATAGTATATTAGGTTTTATAATATTAATCTTAGGTTTGATATATTAATCTTAGGGTTTATAATATTAATCCTAGGGTTTATAATCCCTTAGGTTTGTAATACCTTGGGTTTATTAATCCTTTTGGTTTATAATATTAATCATTTGGGTGTCCATTGGGTCTTGGATAAATGGTGATCAGGTGAGTTGTTAAGGAACCCCTAGATGTTAAGTCACAGGTTCAATTCCCTTCCCTATTTAGAAGTTATTATTGTACATGGCCATGACCTAGCCTCAACAATGTCAAACTTACCAAAAAAATAATATTAATTGCTTGGGTTTATAATATTAATAATCCCTTGTGTTTATAAAACCCTCAGGTTTATAAATCCCTTAGGTTTATAATATAAATACTTGGTTTAATAAACTCTTGGGTTTATAGTATAGATCCTAGGGTCTAATATTATTCTCATGGTTTTATTATCCTTTTGGTTTATAATATTAATACACTGGGTTTATAATATGAATAAACCCTTGCATTAATTAATCACTTGAGTTTATAATATTAATCCCAAGAATTTCTAATGTTAATCCCTTGGGTTTATAATATTCATAATCCCTTGGGTTTATAATCGTAAGGTTCATAATCGTAGGGTTTATAATATTAATCCATTGGGTTTATTAATTCCTTGTGTTTATAATATTCTTAGTCCCTTGGGTTTTATTAATTCTTTAGGTATATATAATACCAATCATCCCTTGGGTTTATTAATCCATTTAGTTTATAATATTAATCATTAATATGTATAATAACATATTAGGTTTTATAATCTTAGGGTTTATAAGATTAATCTTAAGTTTTATATATTAATATTAGGGTTTATAATATTAATCCTAGAATTTAATATTAATCCTAGGGTTTATAATACTAACAAACACTTGGGTGTATTAATACCTTTGGTTTATAATATTAATCCCTTATGTTTATAATATTAATCGCTTATGTGTCCATTGAGTCTTGGATAAATGGTGATCATGTGAGTTGTTAAGGAACTCCTAGATGTTAAGTCACTGGTTCAATTCCCTACCCTCTTAATTTCTTATTATTGGACATATCCATGATGTAGCCTCACCAATGTCAAACTTACCAAAAAAAATAATATTATTTGTTTGGGTTTATAATATTAATAATCCCTTAGGTTTATCGACCACTTGGGTTTATAATATTAATCCCAAGGGTTTATAATATTTTTTATTAAACATGAAAGAGTACTATATATGTATTAATCCGCTCCAGGTCACGAAAAAAAAGAACGAGAGATTTACAATTCAAATACATTGCCATTGATAGGCTTCATAAGCTGCAATCTGACTATCCAAGCCCATTTCTTTCAAAGTTACAAAAAGTGACTGAGCAACTTCAGAATTAATAGCGTATACCTTACAAAATTGCCATAATAACAAAATACATTTAAAAATCGACATTTTAATGAGACATATTAAACAGACTACTCCTCGGGGCCATCTAGACGGTTGAGATTGAAGCCAGTGGTTTCTTCTGTTGGCTGGATGTTCTGCATGACCAACTGAATTTGGTGATCTTCAATCTTGCTTCTTAGTGCGTCGACTTCGTCCTCCAACTGTCATAATTTTTTACTCTTCTCTATGTTCATCTCCTACATTTCACAAGCCTTTGCTCTATGATGTTGAAGACTCTTCTATAGTTCTTCCATACGTGCTAACAATTCGGAGTATTCTCTTTAACAAGAACCACAAGCGAGGGGGGGAGTAAGAGGCCAGAGGACACTTTTCCCACTTATTTTTGGAATGGCTAACCAACATGCTCGAGCGTGGGCAGCAATGTCCCTAGGAGCCAACTTACATGATGCCAAGATAAAAATGATGCGAAGAGATAATTGACACAGAGAGAAAATTAACAATGATATTTTGAGACATTTCTTAGTGAGCCAATTGATGTGGAGGGACAAAAAACCTAACAAAACCCCAAATTTTCAAATAGAGGAAGGACCTTGCACAATGGGACTCAACTATATGTTTGTTCTAATTCCAATATCCCAAACCAACCAAAGGTACCAACAATAGGCCCTCACCATACTAGGGGAATGAGCTTCCCCAAACTACCAAAATCATCCATTGATAGCCCTGAATCTGCCAAATAATCCTATCTCCTACGACCCTCTAGATAGAGTTGGACACCTTCCTATTGTAGGCATTTGGACAATGAATCCACAATTTATAGAGATGTCCGAACATAAACCTCGTGTGTCTTTGAGATGTGACAAGCTTACCTCTGGGATCCCATTGTGCTGCCATCATTTTGTTGGTACCTGAAACAACCTTCACCTCAAGCATATGGACCTTCATGCGAGCGAACCATCTAATCCATACTAGGGGAAGTAAATGTGATTCTCTCTGACAGGTTTCACATTGATATTGATTGATTATTCATGCTATGGAACTAGATACGAGGAGATGATTGCATCATTCCCACACTTAATATTTCCTCCACACCAAGTGGCCTTACTTGCTTAGGATTGCCACCTCATATCGAGAGATGAGGGAGGATATGACTCAGATGATGCCATATGGTATGGGAGAGGAGGTGCAAACATATAGGGAAGATGAGATGAAGGTGGGGAGGATGATGTGGAGGTGAGCGTGAGGGGGAGGTTGATGAGGAGGCTGGAGGGAAGGCTAGAGGGGGAGTGATGTGGAGGTGGAGGGAGGGAGAAGACCATATAGGGAATGAGGTTGATTTGGCTCGAGGGGAGGAGTGGTTAGACTTCAGGAATTATAGAATCTTTTGTGACCATGTTTTTTGAATTTTTGAAAAAATCCTTGTTGGAGGAGAGGATTATCATCATCAAAATTGAGACTTTCATTCAAAGGCTTAAGGGATGGGTAAAAACCTTCAATTTCATTGACCATCTTATAACCTTATTTCATTTGGATAGCCATATTGGCTTGAGTATCCGCTTCCTTATTTAGGCCTCTTAGGATGTGGAAAAATTGTAGTTTCACAAAGAGAGGGATCATGCCAAGTTCTCTCTTGAGAATATGATTTAGCTTGTTATTCTAGGTTGAAGATTTAGATCTCATGTGTTTTATGACCAAGAGTGAATCACCTAAGATGTTCATTTCCTTAATTGAATTTTGATGAGTTATATTGAGGCCAAGATATAATCCATAGGCTTCTGCTTGGTTATTGGTCTTCTTTCTTAAGCCTTGGGCATAACGATCAACAATTATTCCTTCAGGATTAATGATAATCCCTCCCCCTCCTTCCATCCCAGCCAAGGGTTTATAATATTACTACCTTGGTTTTATAATATTAATCCCTTCGGTTTATAAAACCTCTAGGTTTCTAAATCCCTTAGGTTTATAATATAAATCCTTGGTTTAATAAACCCTTGGGTTTATAATATAGATCTTAGGGCTTAATATTATTTTCATGGGTTTATTATCCTTTTGGTTAATAATAAAAATAAACCCTTGGGTTTATTAATCACTCAAGTTTATAATATTAATCCAAAGAATTTCTAATATTAATCCGTTGCGTTTATAATCTTTATCCATTGGGTTTATAATATTCATAATCTCTTGGGTTTATAATATTTGGGTTCATAATATTAATCTTAGGTTTGGTATATTAATCTTAGGGTTTATACTATTAATCAAAGGGTTTATAATCCTAATAAATGCTTGGGTTTATTAATCCCTTGGATTTATAATATTAATAATCCCTTGAGTTTATTAATCCCTTTGATTTATAATATTAAACCCTTCTATTCATAATATGAATCGCTTGGGTGTCCAACGGGTCTTGGATAAATGATGATTCGGTGAGTTTTTAAGGCACTCCTATATGTGAAGTCATTGGTTCAACTTCCTGCCCTATTTGGTGTTATTGTTGGACATGGCTAGGATGTAGTCTCACCAATGCCGAACTTACCAAAAAAATATAATTCTAATTCGTTGGGTTTATAATATTAATAATCCCTTGGGTTTATTATGTTCATGGGTTTATAATATTAATCCCAACTGTTTATAATATTACTACCTTGGTTTTATAATATAATTCATTGGGTTTATAAATCCCTTAGGTTTATAATATAAATCCTTGGTTTAATAAACCATTGGCTTTATAGTATGAATAAACCCTTGGTTTTATAATATTAATTTCAAGAATTTATAATATTAATACCTTAGGTTTATAATAATTATCCCCTGGGTTTATAATATTGATAATCCCTTGTGTTTATAATATGAATATCTTTGGTTGATTAATCGTTTGAGATTATAATATTAGTAATACCTTATGTTTATTGATCCCTTGGGTTTATAATAATAATCCTAGGGTTTGTAATCCCATGGGTTTATAATATAAATCTTAAGGTTTAATATTATTCCCTTGGGTTTATTATTCCTTTGGTTTCTAATATTGATCTATTGGATTTATTAATCCTTGGATCTTATAATATTATTATTCCCTTGGATTTATTAATCCCTAATATTATAAACCCTATATTATATATATGTGTGTGTGTGTGTTCTTAATATTAAGGTTTTTAATGCGATAAGAAGTGAGATAGTTATTGTCAAAGTGATACATTACATTGTAATTTATTCTATGTTGCATTATGGCATTAAATTAATTAGGGTTTAATATTATGGTTTATAATATTATATTTAGGGTTTATGGTTTATGGTTTATAATATTAAGGTTTATGATCATATGGTTTATAATATTAATCAATTGGGTTTATTAATTCCTTGTGTTTATAATATTTTAGTCCCTTAGGTTTATTAATCCCTTGAGTTTATAATATTAATCCTAAATATGTATAATAGTATATTAGGGTTTATAATATTAATGTTAGGTTTGTATAAATTCCTTATAGATTCAAATCTTCTCATGTAATTTACTAAAACATAAAACTTGAATCTACTCCACTCATCAGCGAAAATAAATTAATGATCGAAATCACAAACCATAAACATGCGACATTATTCAATGCACACACATATATTTATCTAACGAAAATCAACTGCTCCAAAACCCCTTCCTATATGTATTGCATTAATAAAGAAACAGAGAAGAAATACAATGTTTTCTCAAGCCCAAGCGCCCTCTGCACTAGTATAAATTATCTCACTACCTCACAGTCTGATTATGGCCAATACATAACCAATTTTCCTCCCTTCCAAGCTCCTATTTCCTTGTGTTGTTTAATAAAGAATTAACCCTTATTATTTAGGGAAATTCCTCATTGAGAATTGTGCAATTCCCACCGGCCCTTCTCTCACTGCATGCACCACTTGTACAACTTGGAATAGTCTACAACTGAGAGAACACTATCCTTAAACTCTAATCTCAACTATGTAACTCCAGTTGTCTGCATGCATCAATTATTTTCGGCTGATTGATGAGTGGATTGGTTGATCAATGAGGTATACACCCCACTACTGGACCTTGCACTAGTTCTCTAACAATTAGAACTATTTTAAGTCACAATAACTCAAATTAACTGAAATTGATTGCTAGAAATTAGAAATCAACCATACTAAATTGAACTCAAGTGTCTCCGACTCGAATTAACTGAGTTAATTGAGTGACAAGTTCCATGTCACCTCAGTTAACTATCTCCAAGTATTTTACTAATATTGAAATTCGAATTTTAATCTCATTTGACCAAGGCAAAGTCAAAACTCGATTTTCTTGCTGCATTTTAAACACTCCCTCTTAGAAAGAAAGAGCTTATCTGATACTCCGATCCTGCCTCCGATCCTGCCTCTATGGAACTTGAATTTTCCACTTGATATAGCCTTTGTCAAAATATCTACATCTTGTTCCTCTGTAGGAATGCATTCCAACAACATGACCTGCCTTTGTACACAATCTCGTAGATGGTGATACCAAATGTCGATATGCTTGGATCAATCATGAAATATTGGATTGTCAGAGAGTTTGATACAAATCTAATTGTCACAGTAGGATCCAGCTTCTGACCAAATAACCCAACACAAATATTTCTCATCCATATAACCTCACATGTTGCTTGACTTGCAGCTATGTACTCTTCTTCTATTGAGTTGAATGCAATAGATCTTTGATTCCTGTTGTACCAAGAAAGTGTTACTGACCCAACATTCGAAATTCCTCACGATGTGCTCCTCCTATCTGATGGAATCCCTGCCCAATATGCATTTATGAAGCCTTTCAACTTCACTCCCTTTGTCTATCTGTACCAAAGACCAAACTAAGTAGTGCCTCTCAGGTATCTCAACACATGTTTTGTTGCCTTCCGATACAGTTTGGTTGGCTTAACTATAACTTGGACAAGCTATTTATTTGCATAACACATGTTCGGTTGTGTGTTCAACAAAGACATAAGTGAACCCACAAGCTACCTGTAAATGATATCATGTACTACTTCACCTAAAGTAGCATCTTCATTCCTCTAATTCCTTGCTAGAGGAGTTTCCATGTGGAACTTCTTCAGTATCTCATTGGAATACTTTCCCTAAGAGACAAACAATTCCCCATCTCCTTTCCATACTTCCAAATCGAGGAAATAATGCATGAACCCCAAGTCCTTCATCTTGAATTCTCTTACAAGATCCTCTTTGCAAGATTTTATCAACTTCTCATCGTTGGTTAAAATTAAATCGTCGACATATAATACTATAATCAATAATTTACCTTCAACAACAATATGGTAAGGTTTGCATTTGCTTCACTTTTGGGGAATCCCAACCTGGTGAGATAGTTTCTGATCCTGGCGTACCAAGCACAGGGTGCTTGCTTCAATCCATACAACGCTCGCTTGAGTCTACACACATGTGAATCTCTTTTGAAGGTCTCAAGTACTTTTGGCTGCTCAATGTACACCTTCTCCTCAATCAATCCATTGAGGAATGACATATTCAAATCCATCTGATGAATCTTCCATCCCATCTATGCTGCAAGTGCTAGAATTGATCAAATTGAAGAGTACCTTGCTATTGGAGAAAATGTCTCCTCATAGTCAATTCTCTCCACCTGAGAGAACCCCTTGGCCACAAATCTAGCCTTGTTTTTTAGCGATGCTTTTGTCTATTGCTTGCTTCACCTTGTAGATCCATATGGAAGCTACCACTGATTTGTCCTCTGGTCTCGGGACCACTTCCCAAATAATGTTTTTGATAATGGAATCATATTCCTCTACGATGGAATCAATCCATACTGGTTGCTGCATTGCTTCCTTGAATGACGATGGATTAGTTTCTACAATCTCACTCAGCAGAGCCATGTAGCCAGTGTACCGATCAGGTGGCCTCCTCTACTTGTGCTGTGATGTGGATGCATTCTCTCTAGCATCATGCAATAATGTATCAACTTCCCTAGTTCACTTCCTTCCATCTCTGGATGTCTCTACTTGAGTGGATGTCTCCACTCTATGTTCCTCTACTTTTGGCTACTCTACAACTTCATGAGGTTCTTCCTTTGGAGCCAAAATCTCCTGATATGAATGCAATTGATTCTCCCTCTGAAGAGAACACCTCATTACTTTATCCTAATCAAACTACATATCTCTCCTAACAACTATCACCTTGAGAGATGGGAAGTACAAACAATACTTGTGAGGTGTTTTCATGTACCCCACAAATATGCCAAACTCAACTATAGGCTCTAGACTTTTTCCTTACATCCTTGGAAACATGAAATTAAAATGATGATCCAAACATCCTAGAGTGTGAAACATCTGTTTCTCTCCTTGAAAAGGCTTCCTCTAGTGTATTCATGCTAAGAATCCAATGAGGACTCCTATTATGCAAATAAACTTATGTGTTGCATGCTTCAACCCCTAAGTGCAGTGGTAGGCTTTGGTCATGTAACATCGCCCATGCAACTCCCACAATACTTCTATTCTTCCTCTCAACCACCCCATTATTCTATGGGTTATGGGGTGTTGTGAACTCCCGTCGAATTCCTTCTTTTGCACAAAATTTCTTAAACTCATTTGACACATATTATCCACCATTATCACTCGTGAGAGCCTTCACTTTCTTTCCAGTTTCCTTCTCAACAAGTTCTTTAAATTCAACAAACTTGGAGAATGTTCAGTTTTTCTTCTGCATGAATAAAATCCATCACTTTCGTGAGAAATCATATATAAATATAACATAATACTCGTGCTTGGCAGTGGAGGTTGTCAAGAAAGGTCCACACACATCTGAGTGAATCCTTTCAAGGACTGCTTGTGCTTTACTGTCTCGATCATTGAAGGTGGATTTTGTGTATTTTCCCAATGTACACCCTTTGCATGCATCTCACTTCTTTATTTCACCTTTGGGAAGGCTTGTGTTACATGATATTCAAATTTCCATGGTGCAAATGGCCAAGTCTTCTATGCCATAATTCACCGATGTCTTGAATCTGCACCTTCTCTGCTTTTATGTTTAATGATGCACAATATTCCACATCTAATTTTTATAAGTTATTCAATTGAACCCCAATCTGCATCACTTGTCCCATGGCGATATCTCTTAGGAAATCCTTCCCTTTGATGAATATCACATCATACCCACTGTCTTCCAACACCGCTACAGAAACTAGATTCTTCTTCAGACCCATTACAAACATAACTTCCTTGAGCCTGAGAGGGGAGCCTCAATCCCTCTACAAAGTAATTGTACTAATTCCGATCCTGTTATACATTCCATCATCTCCCATCTCAATGTGCATCTGGAGATTCTTCTCCTCCAAGTCTTTTAAATTCTTTGTTTCACATCATGTGGAATGAGGCACCACTATCTAGATACCACACACTACCCATACATGTGCTTTCCATGCAAGAAATGAGGATAAAGTCCAACTCAAATTGTGAAGCCAAAGCTTCACCTTCCACTCCTCCTAAGGGCTTCTTGCCCACCTTCTTGTATGGACACTTTGTGGCATAGTGTCCCAACTCATGACAGTGAAAGCACTTGATTCTTGACAAGTCATTCTTCTTTCCTACCTAACTAGATTCTTCTTTGGATTGAGATTTATTCTCTTTCACTTTCTTTGCATTTCTAGACAAGGCAGTGTTCTCCTCATCATCAAACTTGGATGAGGTTTTGTCTATGGTGATTTTCCTTATTTCTTCTTGCACCAAATTGGACCACAATCGTTCCTAATTTGGTAGCTTCACCCTCCCATTTACAGAATCTTGGTAGCTATTCCAGCTCTTGGGAAGGCCTAGAAGTGCTAGGATTACAATATCATCTTCTACACTCCCAAGTTCATCATGACATTGTGTGAAACTGCTCACGTACTGTGGTATTGTGTCGCTCTTCTGCATCTTGATATTCCAAAGCTTATCCTTCAGTGCCAACTTCCTATGGTTACTATTGTTATGGAACAAACCTGTCAAGGCTTGCCACATTGCATACAATGTCTATTTCACATGGAGATTCAAGAAAATATCATCTCGAACTCCATCCAATATGATCCTCTTCACATTTTCTACGCTTCTTCCATTCTGCTAGATCTTGAGCATCAGATGTTGAAGGCTTTAGGATATCATTATCTATGAATTCCTTCAGCCCATTATCTTCCAACACTACCTCCATCTTGTCTTTTCAAGCAACATAATTTGAGCTACCCTTAAGGGCATACTCAAGTCTCATTCCATAGAAAGCCATCCTGCTAGCTCTGAAGAATTGATCCTACGAATTCAATCCTCCTACAAAGACAACTTCAAATTCTCTTTTCTATTGTAATTTTTTCTTCAATACCATGTAGAAATTCCTTGTAGATTCAAAAATGCTCATGTAATTTACTAAAACATAAGACCTGAATCTACTCTACTCATCAATGAGAAACAATTAACGATCGAAATCACAAATCACAAACATGTGACATGATTCAACACATACACAAAGATTTATCTAGGGAAAAAACTACTCAAAACCCCTTCCTATATGTATTGCATTAATCAGAAAATAGAGAAGAAATATAATGCTTGCTCAAGCTTGAGAAGCCTATGCACTAGTATAATCTGTCTCATTGCCTCACAAATTGGCTATGGCCAATACTTAACCAAATTTAATGCTTTCCAAGCTCCTATTTCCTTGGTTTGTTCAATAAGGAATTAACCCCTATTATTTAGGAAAATTGCTCATTAAAAAATCATAATTCTTGTAGGCCCTTCTCTGACTGCATGCACTACATGTACAATTTGGAATAGTCTACAACTGAGAGTACATTGCCTTTGAACTCCAATATCAACTGGGTAACTTGAGTTATCTGTATGCATCAATTATTCTAGGCTGATTGATGAGTTAACTAGTTTATCACTGAGGTACACACCCCACTACTAGACCTTGCACTAGTTCTCTAAAGTTAGAAATAGTTTAACTCACAATAACTAGAATTAACATAAACAGATTGCTAGAAATTAGAAATCAATCATACTAAATTGAACTCAAGTGTCTCCAAATCAAATTAACTGAGCTAACTAAGTGACAAGTGCCATGTCACCTCATTTGACTACCTCCAAGTATTTTACTAAAATTGAAATTTGAATTTTAATCTAGTTTGACCAAGGCAAAGTCAAAACTAGATTTTCTTGCTTCATTTTCAACAAGGTTTGATATATGAATCCTAGGGATTAATATTA
Source organism: Pinus taeda (assembly GCA_000404065.3). Lineage (NCBI taxonomy): Eukaryota > Viridiplantae > Streptophyta > Pinopsida > Pinales > Pinaceae > Pinus > Pinus taeda. The sequence goes on from APFE031199153.1 coordinate 16,472, forward strand.
ATCCTATGGTTTATAATCCTTTAGGTTTAAATACTAATAAACACTTGATTTTATTAATCCCTTGAGTTTATAATATTAATCCCCTGTGTTTTTAATATTAATCGCCTGGGTGTCCATAGGGTCTTAGATAGATGATGATGAGGTGCATTGTCAAGGCACCCATAGATGTTAAGTCACCAGTGTTGGCATTATGATACAGGGGTTTACCTTGATGGAAACTTACACAGATGACAATTCACAGTGCAATAGGTTAACAATAAAGGATTACAGATCAGACTCTAGAATTGAAGAAAGAGAGTGGTTTAAGAAGTATACGCTGGTTCACTTTGTCCAAGCAGAATATACACGCTTGTTAATAGAACAAAAGGAGCATATACGTATACATGCACTTTCACAGAAGGGAAAGCACGTATGGGATGAAAAATCAAGGTTTTGGTCCAAGGTATTGGTCCAAGGTATTTGGTCCAAGGTATTTGGTTCGAGGTATTGGTCGAAGGTATTTGGTTCAAGGTATTGGTTTGAGGTATTGGTCTGAGGTATTTGGTCCAAGGTATTGGTCCTAAGTGGTTTTGGTCCAAGGTATTGAGAAAGGCCTAAAATATATATAAGGAGGAGATGATTATTAGGCCAAAGTGTGCAAGTATTGCATATCTTATGAAGTGTTAGATCAAATATGTAAGTTATGGATTTCTGATGCTTTCCTTGATCTGAACTAAGGATGCACCTATGTGGTTTGTTAGTGTCAGTATTTTCCTACTTCCATCAGTGATCAAAACTCCTCTTTTCATATTCATATTAGGGTCTCGCCCAAATTTGTTTGTCATTCCACCTAGGTCCTCATTCAAAAATTTACTCACTGATGGTAGCCATAATAAAAAAAACTCACTCACCTACACTCCATCTACCTCCCTTGACCTTTTCCCATGCACTCCTCGTTATGTTACCCTCCATTCCCCAACTTCCATGTCACCTCCCGCATCCACGTCATTCATCTGTCTTATGATCAGTTGAAACTACACTTTTTCCTACACACCACATTGATTTAAAACATGGTTTCCAAACTAATGAGGAATAATTTTCAGAAACTGAATGAGGGTTTTTCTTCCAGTATCCTCATGTACAAAAAAATATCTCAGTTTTCTAACAACTATTATGGATTGGGATATACAAATGATGCTTTGCAGACATATTTTCCCAAATTTTCCTTTTTAGTCATACTTTTGCATAACATATTATGGCCAATAAGAGATGAATATTGAGAAATGGAGGAGGTTTTTGTTCCTAATATGCCAAGCTAAAATAACCAATTTAAAAATTTACACAAATATTATAAATTGAGAGATACATGTACATATTTACAACCTATTTTTCAGACTGTGCAAAGTCTTGTTTCAGTCACTGTTTTGCAGAGAATATTGGGAGCAGATGGAGCTGAATTTTAGGAAACTGAGAGAGTATTTCGGGAAGAAAACGTTCAAAGATAGTTAGCCACCTCATCAACTAAGAGTTGCAATGAAATTAAAATTTATCTTCCTTGTCACCAAAAATCCATAATGATAGTGCCAAGTAGATACATTAGTTTTTAATGTCCTACATTTCATTTCTATCTGTGAAAAACAGTTTAGGATATTTGTAAAAAGATATTGATATTTATATCAAGCTATTTCAGTTTAGAATTTATATAAATACTTCATTATTTGAAGTAAGAAAGTGTTGGACTCAGTGGGATGCTTATATTTTGATTAGATATCATTTTGTATCAGTTACAACAAGAGATTAATGAAAAATTGCAGCTATTTCTTTAGGATCCATGTGATATGATGCTTAGTTAATTTTTTCTTTTGTATTCATGTGTTATAATGTATTGTTGACTCCATTTCATCATTCCATTTCCTTTATGTGAATGTATACAAGTTTGAGAGGCATAATCCATATCTTTTATGCTTTGTTTTGGGTAGAAATTTCACAGTCTGTGTTTTCTTCAGTTTAGGAAGAATCCATGAGGTTTACATGCTCTTCCTAGCTCCTCACCTATCTTTTCACCTCATCCATAAAACCCTAAGGTTCTGGTCATTGTGCCTACCTTTCCCCATCGAACACCTTGCAGTTTTGACCTAATTTCCTTGCCCTAAATGTTTGGCTCCTCCTGATCTAGCAAAACCCTTCAAAATCAAATAAAACCTTGTGCTACTATACCTAGCCTAATATTAGTTTCTAGATCTAGTCAAATTGGCTGAGATCCTTATGGAGAGAGCCCTCTCCTATCCTAGTAGGGCTAGCTGCTTGGCTAAGCATGGTTTGTGGTTACCCTGGCATTGCCTTCCTTCAGCCTGAGGTTCAATCCAGGTGCTAACATAGTGGCACCATACTGGGGACGACATTTTATCTTCCTCATAAAAGTGTATCAAGTTCCATATCTGATTGCTGATGGTGAAAAATGATCATACACAAGAACATGAATTGCTCACCTAGCGACTCCATGTTCAAAGTATCCAGAGCTTCAAAGTTCAGAGCGACTTCATTGCTAAAGAATCCACATTTCAGAGCATTGATGGTAATCACCGATGATAGGGTATGTGGAAAATCCTTTATCTGGTGAAATATTACTAACTTTAAGGAATGAGTTAGAATAATTTCAGATTGATAAGAATTTCTCAACATCAGTATTTCATTGTTTGAAATCCAGCGGACTCACACCTGAAAATAAAAATTGTTTTCTTGGTTTAGTTGTTGAAAGATTAGAAAATGAAATTGAACTATTAGATGTTCAAATTGAATCATATAATTTCTAAGATCCTAAACAATTCTTGGAAACTCTCCCTCCTCCAAAAGAAGAAAAGGTAAGGTTGTCCTTGGATGGTTGGATTGATGGATGTTTTGATTTACAGCAAGGATGTGCTAATGTCCAGCCGAGAGCATATGTTAATGAGTTGGGGCAGAAGATAGAATTTGGTTTTTATGATCCTATAGTAGCATATATGGAATATTTACTTAACTTGAATGACAAACCAGATTTCATTTTATAGAGCCAAAGGTATTATGTGTATATATTGCTGGTATAATTTCCAATTATGTTCTGGTTCAAGCATCATCAAACAACCTCATCATTACAACAACTGCTTGATTGGTTGATTTGGCACTTTAATATCAGTTTATTTAGTGATTTTGTAGTAGATTAGTGTAGGATAAGTGTGCAATAATCTTGTTGGACAAGCATCCTTCAGCATCTAGCTTACAATTTGCAGTGTGTGTTTTCAGTGTTTAGTTTGGTTGTAATTTTTTGACTGTATTGGCCCACATGGTTAGGCCCTTGGTCCACGGTGTTCTTGACACCTCCAAGGAGCTGCCATCCCCAATAAGGCCAATGTTAGTTTCAGTATTTTCCTACTTCCATCGGTGATCAAAACTCCTCTTTTCATATTCATATTAGGGTCTCGCTCAGAAATATTTGTCATTCCACTTAGGTCCTAATTCAAAAATGTACTCATTTATGGTAACCCTAGTAAAAAAACCTCACTCACCTACACTCCATCTACCTCCCTTGACCTTTTCCCATGCACTCCTGGTTATGCTACCCTCCATTCCCCAACTTCCATGTCACCTCTCGCATACAAGTCATTCATCTGTCTCATGATCAGTTGAGACTATGCTTTTTCCTACACGCCACATTGATTTAAAACATGGTTTCCAAACCAATGAGGAAGAATTTCAGAAACTGAAATAATTTTTTTCTTCCTGTATCCTCATGTACAAAAACCTCTCTTAGTTTTCTAATGGCTATTATGGTTTGGGATATACAAATGAAGATTTGCAGACATATTTTCCCAAATTTTCCTGTTTAGTCATACTTTTGAAAAACATATTGTGGCCAATAAGAGATGAATCTTGACAAACAGGAGGAGGTTTGTGTTCCTAAGATGCCAAGTTACAATAACCTACTTCAAATTTTACACATATATTATAAACTGAGAGATACATGTACATATTTACAGCTTATTTTTCGGACTGTGCAAAGTCCTATTTCAGTCATGTTTTGCAGAGAATATTGGGAGCAGATGGAGTTGAAATTTAGGAAAATGAGAGAGGATTTCAGGAGGAAAATGTTCAAATATAGTTAGCCACCTCAGCAACTAATATTTTCAATCAAATTGAAATTTCTCTTCCTTTCCAACAAAAATCCATAATAATAGTGCCAAGTAGATACATTAGTTTTTAATGTTCTACATTTCATTTCTATTTGTGCAAAACAGTTTAGGATATTTGTAAAAAGATATTCAGAGTTTTATCAAGATATTTTAGTTTAGAATTTGTATAAATACTTCATCATTTGAAGTAAGAAAGGGTTGGACTCAGTGGGATGCTTATGTTTTGATTAGATATCATTTTGTATCAGTTACAGCAAGAGATTAATGAAAATTGCAACTATTTCTTTGGGATCCATGTGGTATGATGCTTAGTTCAGTTTTTATTTTTTATTCATGTGTTAGAATGTATTGTTGACTCCATTTCATCATTTCATTGCCTTTATGTGAATGTATACAAGTTTGAGAGGCAGAATCCATATCTTTTATGCTCTATTTTGGGTAGACATTTCACAATCTGTGTTTTCTTTAGTTTAGGAAGAATCCACGAGGTTTACATACTCTTCCTAGCTCCTCACCTGTCTTTTCACCTCATCCATCAAAACCTAAGGTTCTGATCATTGTGCCTACCTTGCCCCATCAAACACCCTGTAGTTTTGACCTAATTTCCTTGCCCTAACTGTTTAGCTCCTCCTAATCCAGCAAAACCCTTCAAAATCAAATCAAACCTTGTGCTACTATACCAGCCTAATATTAGTTTCTAGATCCAGTCAAATTGGTTGAGATCCTTATGGAGAGAGCCCTCTCCTGGCCTAGTAGGGCTAGCTACTTCGCTAAGTGTGGTTTGTGGTTACCCTGGCATTGCCTTCCTTCAACCTGGGGTTCAATCCAGTTGCTAACATGGTTGATGATGGATGATGGATCAGGATCATAATACCTAAAATTAATTATCATTATGTGGATTGATCATGGATACTCTAGATTTGAATACTGACGCATGTTTTATTCTATAAATATTATGATCTAGGTATGACTGAAGTCTGGAATAGCTGTGAAGTTTTAAGTTAGTATTTGCAAATATTTACATTGTTTCACTTTGATAAAAGAGTGTATACACGCTTGTTCGACACAATAAAGTAGCATATACCTTATGAACTATGATGTTTGAAGTTGCAGTTGGTTCTTGTTGTTGATGCATGGCTCTGGGTTATGCTTTGTGTTCTGGTGACAGTATTCTGAATGTTCAAATTGATTGATTGTGATGAGACCTAATCATTATGTGATCTGATAATTGAAGCGCTAGATCTAATTGCTAACACATTGTTGAAAATGCAACAAGATGATGGAGCTTAGTGAAAAGAGGTCGCCTTCACTAAGTGGGCCCGCAGGCTATTTTTGGCACAAAGTCTATTTTTAGACATATGGGCGGAGTCTATTTTTAGATTGCCAGTCTAAAAATAGAACAGTGGAATATTATTAGCTCTTAATAATATTTGGACTATAGACATTATCTTATCCTCTTGCAGCACTTCAGTTCGAGCTATGGATGTGGCACATGCAACTGCCAGAAGGAAATACACTTTTCCTATGGGTTAGTTGAGCTATTGC
>APFE031199154.1:0-13624 GCA_000404065.3 Pinus taeda
CTCAAAGATATCGATGAAGGGATTTCCCTCGATAGATCAAAGGAGGGGAAAGTTTTACATACCAAAGTGCTACTGAAACGTAGACCCAAAGGATTCCTTGCGATAAGGCACTAAGAATGTTTATTTCAACAGTGGGTTGTGGTGAGAGGGAGATCAAGGATATGGACTATGGAGGAGCATCAATGTACCTCTACATTATGGTATAATATAATCAATTGATGCTTCTCCCCATTATATCATTATCTCTTTGTTGGTTTGTGCTTATGTATTTTATTTTGACTATGAACTAATGATAGAGGGAATTATAGAGTTTTTGATTTGGTAAATTTGTTGTTTATGTGTAGATATTAAGTGTAGGAAAGTGAGGAGCAAAGATATTTGGTGTTCTTTTAAGCTGGTTGCAACAAACATCATATTCTCTCTATACAAGGTATGGCTCATTCCTTTCCATTGTGATTCCCTTATTTGCATGCATGTGTGTGAAATTTGCTAGAATATAATATTTTCTATCTTGGAAATCCTTGGGTAGGCTTGTTGGAATAAAGTAATCTACTCACGTATGTGAAATATCTGTACAAACAAAGATTGGGTTAAATAATAGGTAACACCTTTGACTACCTAAGGTAAGGACAGGGGGTGGGAGTGCAATTACAACCAAAATTCCTTGCAACCTTGAAGGCATGACCCTCTTTGATTAGCAATAGTCACTCACCTTTAGGAACAAAAATCATGTCTAACATGTAGATTAAGCCATTCCTGAGATGATATTCAATTGTGCTATAACCATGGACTACATGAATCTAGATTTACAATTATAGAAACACTTCCTTGAATTCTTTGTCCTCTTTATATGCCTCTCTGCATGCATCACAGGTGAAAGGATCCCTGTTCATTAGAGTTCCAAAAACTATAATTTTTTATGTGGGTGGCCTTAAAATCGTGGCGACAAACTTGTTTGTGCTACCCTTCTTATACTTAATGAATAAATTAAACTTTTGTGTAACATCCTTGATGTTACACCTCTTTTTGCAATGTTAAAATTGTGACTGTGCAACACCAACATGGAGGCCATGACTAGCTGAGACATTATGTTATAAACATAAAATAAATTAAATGTGAATTTTGATTGGCTGGCTTGAACAGAGGGACACATAGATCCAATGTTTTGAGGGGATTTCATGTTGCATGCCTATTGGTTTCTTGTGGCACACCTATTGGTTGCTTGTGACGTGCTTGTTGCACACCTATTGGGTGACTATTAAGTAGGCCCATACCAACAACATTTAATCTCTTTAACATTTCCCTCACCAACTACCAACCTGCACTAACAATAATTAAAGTTTTTAGATTGGGAAACGTGGGTGGAGAATGGTGGCATCCCTATCCCCTCCTTATGGATTGAGACAAAGGGAACAAAATCCTTGGGAAAATAGAGTGGAGAAGTGGAGATGATGCCATCACCCAAAGAGGGAATAGGTGGCATAACATATTGAACCACCACCTAAAAGATGAAAATACGTGATCAAAAGGAAGAGAGAATATAACACACAAAAACATACAACATAGAATAGAGGAATAGAAGAGGGGCATTGAGTCGTTGGAAAAAAAAAAATTCAGAAGGAAATCTATGTTGGAGGATGGAGGGATGGTGACACTTACTTAGGTATTCTATGGAGGATTAAAGGGTTTTCGAGGAGTAGAGGAGAAAGTTGGTAAAAGGATGAGCAAAGAAAGAGCAAGGAGCTTCTGGAGCTAAACTAAAATATTGAAATAGGTTCAACCTTGGGTGGAAGCATGGGAGTTGTTGTGGCACTTACTTCCAGAGAGAAATAGATAATTAACTTGGACAATGGACTCCATCTCCTGAGTGTATGACCCAACCTTTGGTGTGATTCTCTTGAATAATAAACCCCTTAGACTTTGGATCCAACTCAGGAGTGGTTAGCTACAAGAAAGATTGTAGTGTGGCTGGCCTATGGTTGGGTGGAGAGTTGAAGTCCCTCCTTCAGTTTCCAATCAACTAAATTCACTCAAATGAGTATCTAACTATGCATATTTGAATTCTTAGGTTATGATAACCTTCTTCTGATGATGAATGCTACTATAATCATGTATATTCATGTGTGGATGTTTGAATGTGTTCAATTACATTTACTGCTAGCTATATTGAATATTATGGTTTCAATGTCTGGTAGCACCATGTAGCTGCTACATTTTTTATGATTTATAAGTTATTGGGATTCTTGGATGATGCTCACTACATCCAGTTCACCTATAACACTAGTGGCCTAGGTTGATTTCCTCATTGAATCAAGACTATGGGTATGTTCTCATTATATAATGCTTAAAGCACTTCCCCAACAATCCATGTACCATCTCCAATTTTATATCCCTTAGCATAACATATCAAATCATATGATCGAGGCTAAAACTTTGGCTTAACCCAATGAGTGCTAGGCCTATCGGACCTGCCTGTCAGCACTTTCATGTTATAAGCCAAAAATATCTAACACTTGGGGCTTACCTCATCTCCTATTGCATGTGACCCAGGTGATGAGCAAAGGTGCTTTCCTAGTTTAACTTGATGTCGGGGAACAAAATGTCAATTACTACGGAATAATATGTTTCCCGAAATTGCCAACTGATGAGACTACCCACCACTCACTTAATATATTCAACCTTTGGAATTTTCCTGATGGCGATAGCGATATATCAGTGGTGGTAGATGGGGTGGAAAATGCTGTGGAATATACTATCTACCATATTCATCATTTTATGGGACCTCTCACCACTCATTGGCAATATTAAACCTTTAGAATTTCCTTGATGGCAGTAGTGGTAGACTGATGGCAGTAGATGGGGTGACAAATACTATGGAATGCTCTGTCTACCAGACTCATTAACTAATGGGACCACCTCATCAATTGTCAAATCATACCCTCTAGGGCCTCGTTATCAACAGTACTTCTTTTGAAAATGTGATCAAATCATGGTTTATATTAATGAACTAGCTTCACTTTAGGCCCCCCTTGGTATACTATGGGATAATGAGGGGGAGGGGTCCAAAATGGGAACTCCTAATGTGGGATCCTCATAAAAAGGGAACTACCTTGAGGCAGTGCGATAGTGGTGTGGGTTCGATCTGTGACCCTCATTCACCCCAGGGTTTCCCTAACCTGTTGTGAGTTAACAAAGGTGGGGGTCTAAAACAGGAAAGAACCAACAACAAAAACCACTCTAGTTTTTGGTGGAACATTCAAGTGGCACCCCATGTAAGGGTGAAACCTAGAGTAATGGAAATTTTCTCACCACTCATCACCGATATGATTTCATATTGTACAAATAAATGTACTTGTCGATGGTGGAAAGGTCAACCTGATCTGGTTCCAGTGCATAACCTTACTATTTCTCGTCGCCCACCATCGCTACTCTGTAACATGGTGCACAAGAATATTGGGGCCAATTTGACCATGGTTCTAGTGTGTGAACATTTCCCACTGGGGATCACCCACCTTTTTATCTATGTTACTAAATGATAAAACATCACAGGTGGAAAATCAATCAGTGACATCGTGTGGGCCTGACTTTGAGGTCCCACCAAGCTGACTTGTCAAGTTTACATGGGGGCCACGAGGGTTCCACATGGACAATATGGTGACATGGCCTCTTTTAATAGGCTAAACTTCAAATGTATGTAAATCTTGATCTAGGATTCCAATCGAGACAAATTTTATATCGCCGGAAAGCTCTTGACGAGTCGAACATGCTAGTGGAATTTGTTTCAAGTTTTGATGACATTAGAAAAAGAAGATTTTGTAGCCCCATATTCACAACATACCTTGGAGGTGAGGTTGAAGTGTATAAGTAACACCTCCCATAGCCTGTAATATTAAAAGGGGATGGGAGAGAGTGTTACCAGTTGTAATAACGCCATCCACTTGTAATGTCTAGTATGTTGTATCTTAGTTTGGGCTTGTAAGTACTGTAGTGGTTGGTGATATGTGTGAATGATGGTATCATTTCACATCAAATAGTGTTTTAACTTTTTGACATCTTGTACCAAAGCATAGATCTCGTTGTCATTAGTAGGGTAGTTAAGGACTGCCCCATGAAATAGTTTAGAATCGTAGCATACAAACCTTCATCCCTGCATCACGACCACTCCTATGGCATATACAATCGCATCTATCTCCACTTTGAAGGGTTTTTACAAGTTTGATAACATGAGAAATAGTTCTTGGTTGATTTTATTTTACAACTCTTTAAATGCCTTTGACTGACCCTTCCTCCATTGGAAACTCTTACCACTCACGATTACAGCATGGAGTAGAGAAACTATTGCTAAAAACAAAGCTATGAATTCCCTTAGATATTGTGTTATTCCGACAAAACTTCTAAGTTCAAAAATGTTCCTAGGTACTAACCATTTCATGATGGCATACATCTTTGTATGATATATAATAATCTCCCATACACTAATTACATAGTCTAAATACACCAATTATTATTGTACAAACTCACATTTTTAAAGGTTAGCTTATAGTTGATGCTTCTTCAAAGTCTATAGCACCTGTATCAAGTGTGACATGTGCTCCTTCTAGGTAGTGTTGAAATATGGCAACAAGAATATTCCAATTTAATTTGTCCTTGAATTAAATTGTGAATTAAAATCAAATTTAGTCTTAACAGCTACTTGGAAATAATTAATTTATTTAAATTAATTAGTTGGATAAATTCAAGTTAGAATATTTTTGAAGTCATGCAAGAGTTATCCCTTAAATTAAGGAGATAAGATTGAGTTATATTTGAGTTGTAATTAATTGACTCAGTTTACTAAGTTAAGTCTAGTTAAATTAGTTCCAAACTGTTTGAGGAACTAATAGTGAGTTAACAGTCAGTTGATGCATTAATGCACTCAACTAGTGCTACTCAGTTTAACTTGAAGATTCCCCCTCAATTTTTTTTTTAAAACTCATGCATGTCTCATTCGAGAAAGATTCCATTTGAAGATTAATGTTCAAGGACAATGTACTATCAGTTTCCATGTGTTTTCTATGGAGAAAACTCATGCATGCAAGTCAAGGATTCATAATCTTGAGGATTGCCGTAGTTTTGAAGGCTTTGTTTTTCCACTTGGAAGGAAAATCATCCACAAGGAATAGCGCAAGAAATAGAACGGAGAGCAGAAGGAAGGTTAAAGAAAGCTAATACTACGAAGCCATCTATGAGAATGTACTGAGAGATGGCTATTGTGAGAGCAAAGGCTTTGTAAATTCCTATGTATTTCCACCATGTATGATAATACAATAGTGTGGGGTTTTTAGCTGAGGATTTCCCCAAAGTATTTTCATGTGTATTGTGCCATTGATTCTTCATCTTCTAGTTATATTGTTCAGCTCGATCTTTAAGCTTCCGCAAATTGACAATAGAAGTAGGTTATAGTATTCTTCTTTGATTTATATTGCATTATCGGGTTAACCTATCATAGATTTTCTACAGGTAGCATTGTAAACCAATATATAATCCAAATAAGCAATAACAATTGAAACTAAATAAGCGTGCAATATATTATTCATTAGTCTTATGAATGCATTTGGTGCATTGCATAAACGAAATGGTGTGACTAACCAATTATACAAACTTTGATTGGTTTTGAAGGTAGTATTCCTAGTGTCTTTTTTCTTGAGTCTAAGTTGGTGATAGGCTAATTTTAAATTCAACTTGCTTCAATATTTTTCTTGTTGCAATTTGATCCAATATCATTAATCCTAGGTAGGGGGTACCTTTTATTGAGTGTATTCTTGTTTAATGATATGTAATTAATGTACATTTGGAAAGTCCCGTAGTTATTGGAATAATTATGATGGGTGACACATAAGGTGAGGTACTTGGTTGAATCAAACCCAACACCAAAAAGTGTTGCGATTTCTTCTTTGTTTTCTTCTAGAATGGTCTATTCGTACAACCTAATATTTGGAAATAGATAAACTAACAATAATTGGATTGTGTGCTCCACTTACCTATTAAGTGGTATAACATTAAGCTCCTAGAATAATCCCCTATATTCCTATAACAACCCTTCCAATTGTTATTTCTATTCTTTAGTACACCCCTCCAGGGATGCCTTTGCCCTTACTGACTCCTCACTAGTATGATTTTCTCTTAGAAACAATAAACCACATTTCTTGCTAGAATTAATCAATTTTTTGGCCTGGTTGGCAGTTAGGAATGAAATCTTGGAGTTTCTTTTATGTGCATTGATGATGAATGGTTTCCATCCTTGATGAAGTGGTACTAGTTGGATCTATGTGGTGAACCCTGGTATTGCACCAAGAGTGCTGCAACTCCCAAAGGCTCTTCAGTTTTACTTATAAACTTGGGGTTTCGTATAGAATTAGAGGTAATAGTTCTATATACATAGTACATGCATCATGCTACTCATGCCACCCTCAACGGTGTCACTTGATCATTAGGGTTCCAAACCGTTCCTCTACTGAGCTGAAAGGAGACTAACTACTGAAAGAAGAATGCAAAGACTAGTCCTAGTGCAAAGAAATTAATTGATTTTCAACTCAATAATGAATGTTTTCAAATTGTAACTGCTATAGAAGAACACAAGAATTATCCTAATATATAGAAAGGAATCTATTATAACTTACACTCAATCATCTATCTATCAAATTTTCTTGAAAACAAAAGATTATCCTACCAATTCATAATTCAATAATGCATGCATTGACTATCTAATTCACACTTCCAAAGTAAATAAAGTCCTAATTTCTAAATTCAGAATGAAAGAACTAATGTTATTTGATCTTACAAGAAAGAAAAAGGAATTAGGGGACTGGTCTAGGTGGCACTTCTGATCATGGAGTCCATGCTGAGGGATCAAACTACTTCTAAAATAAGCTATTGTATCATTGCAGGTCAAAATAGGTTGTTACAAGTGTGCTTCAGGATATTGTTACAAGTGTCCTATACCGCTACAAGATGTCCTGAAATGTTACAAGAAGTTGGTTGAGAGGGTTTGGAGGGTAATAATGGTGAGATGAAGTGTTGGAAGGCTATATGAAAGTTGGGGGAAGTGTAGCGAAGGTGATCAACACCCTTAGCCAAGCCCAACATTTCAAGAAGTTCAAATTTGGGCTAAGATGGTTGTTCACAGTGACCGAAAAACAAAGATCTATAACATGGGTTGGAATGCATCAAAAGAAGGTGGAGAATACCTAAATGGAGTTGGTGAAAGTGGTCCTTTCCTATAGATCCAACAACCCTGCAACAACACATGCACTTGTTCCTCTTTTAATTTGCAAAATATTACAAGTAAATGTGGAAAAGATGAATTGAATTTGGAAAAAGCTATCTAACTAATGGTAAACACTTGATCTAGGAAATGAACTACCTTCCAAGCTACATCAATCACATGTGGAGCAAAAGACCAGATGTAAATGTTTCCAAGGAATCAGAAGCAAACTATCTCACTAATGCCAAAACTTGATCTATGCAATAAACAGGAAATCACACTCTATTTTTGGGCTATGATGGTTGGGTCCTCTAATCATTTTCCCATGAGGGAGATGAGATAGGGATAACTATCAGAAACATTTTGAGGAATTATAATCTACTGAACTACAACAACTAATCAACCTTTTGAGCTAAAGGAAACATGACTAAGCAACAACTAATCAATCTTCTAAGCTAAAAGAAACATGAATAAACTTTAGATTCTACTCAACATTCTAGGCTAACCAAAATATAGATACATGAGAGGAAATTAGGATGCTAGGGTTGGGCCCTAACCCAAGACCTTCAAACCTCTGAATTAACTCAGTGCTAGAACAAAATAGAACTTCTCATTATCATTCCAATAATGTCAAATACATCATCAAAATAACAGTCAAAAGTGCTTTAGCTCAATGGCCTCTTAGCTATAATAAAACTTCAAATCCTAATGAGTTACTTGGCCTTTTTATTTATACAAAAATGAGGCTACCAACATCTCCCTAAAAAATAGGTATATTTGACTCCCTAAATCTAGAATAGGTGAATCTATCTCTTCTTTGACTTGCACTGGCTTGACTACCAATGAACTTGGCCTGCTTGGCTACCAATGACATTGAGTTGACGAGAGATAGAGGGGATCTTCGACTGATTGGAAGAGTTAAGGAGGTGGAAAACCTCATAGAATATCTCTTGCTTGTCGACTCCAAGATCTTTCACTCAGATCAACTCAAAATTGCTCCAATTCCTGCATTTAACACACATTAGGACACATGACATAGCAACACATCTTTACTCCTCACACTAATCATAATATAAAAAAATTGTAGACAAATGTGAGAAAAAAGAAAATATAATAAGCTCGAGGATGGAATTGTGACCCATATAATATACCTATTGATGAGCCTCATCACTGTGCATGGAGATTTCATCTCACATATACATGCAGGGACTCCCAAAAACACCTATAAATGCATTAAGTGGAAGTACATCCAATTCTACTTCATCGATAAAATCATCACTGATAGAAAATTTTGTTCTACACTATTTTGTTAACTTAGTTTATGCATACTTATTTACTTGTCCTAATGGATATGGGTTAGGATAATTATGAACCTCCAATCGAGGTTTGTTGACTAGATCTACTGCTATAAAATTTGCTTGTGAACCTAAGTAAAAAAGGCCATTTATCTTAGAGTTTGGTCATCTCCTTCTTTTCTTAGTGATGAGGGCTACTAAAGTTCTAAATTGATGTGTAGACAATCTTCTCACCCACATCAGAGTTGCTTTCCACTTGCACTTCCAGCCTCAAGAATATCTCGTCTGCTAATTATGGTTATTGTGAATTGACTTGTCAACCAAGGTTCGGGTTTTGTGATTTTCTTCTTAAACTATGATCTGTAAACTTTCATGGATATTCCTCTGGACACTTCGTTACAACAAATTCAATAAAATATATTATAAAATATGATATCTACACTATGAGGGTTAATTTCTCTTAGATTTTGGATTTGTTAATTATGTGTTATGCTTATGAATGCAATAGATAAAATATGTAAAAATAAAGAAAAAAATAAAACTCACAATTTTTTTTTTTATCATAAGATATAACCTGGGAATCATTTTCGCAAGAAAGCCCATTTGGAAGGTGAGGTCACTCTGTTTTCTTTCTCTAAATGGAAATGGATGCAAGTACAAATAAGTGAGGCATGTGGCTCATGGGCTACTACAATGCACAAATCATCTATGTTTTGTATCACCCTATCCACTCTCGGCTACTATGGTCATCCATGGAACACAATTCCCTAACATAGAATGTAACCCCTTTTCTTCCTAGTGGCCCGATTATAACTTAGACCAATAGTGTACTAGTGTTTAAGTTTGACTCCTACTCTTAAATAGACATACAATATGGAATTTTCTAAAGTATTATTCATCATGATCACACAAATAGCATGTTTTCCATGAATAATGCGGGTTGATGTGGCTTCCTCTTGAATTATGATGGTTAAAACAGGAATGTCAACTTTTGAGTGGCATAACTTCTGCATACAACCTTTGATTGAGGTGAATCTTACATCATTGGAATGGGATCTATGTGTAGAATAGAAAAAAAGATGCCACACTAAATCATAAAAATTTACAACTAAAAAACATCATGTGATTTGTCAAACTACTTCCAGAAGGTTTCAAACCCAAATTTGCCAAATTGGGTCCTACCAAGGAAAATAATCTCGTTAGCTAATTCCTTCACTCTTTCCACTCTAAAAGTTTCAAGATGGATGAAAAAAAATACAATGATCCAATCCAGATCAAACTGCTTCATGAATCCGCTACAACTTCTTGCAATATTATCCAAAGAAATATGCCCTGATGCCATTATGATCTATAAATATCCATGGAGATTCCATTGGACAGTTTGTCATAAAAATAAGCTAAACTCCATACTATGAAGGTTAAATTACTTTAGATAGCATATTTTTTAATTAATGATATATTTTTTATGTATGAAATAGATAAAATGTAAAAAATAGATAACAACAAAAACAATCACAGACCAACCACAATGAACACAAAGATATGCTTTGGGAAACCCTTACGGGATAAAACCAAGTTGGAAGGTGAGCTTGCTCTATTCTATTTTATTTGGGAAGGAAATGATACAAATTACAAAGGGAAGGTACTCTCTATGGAGTCATGTAAGACCTATGGCTTAATAGGCTACTACAAAACACTAATACCCTTTATTATACTCTCTGTCTCCCACACCTAGTTGCTTTGCTCTAATGTGGAACGAGATACAATCAAATAGAAGGGGGATTCTTTTCCTCCTAGTGGTCCAATTATAACATAGCCTAATAGCCAACTAGAGTTCAGGTTTTACTCCTTCAACTCTCAACTAGAGTTAAAAATTCGAACCTTATAAGGTCTTCTTCATAGTACTCATGTGGCTAGTTCCTTTTCCATGAGTAACAATGGTTGATGTGGAATCTCCTTATGCCATGGTGGTCAAAAATAATAGATAAACTTTAAGGAGGCATACATTTTTCATATGAACTTTTATTGATGTAATTATTGCACTGTTGGAAATATATTTGAGTGCAAAACAATCTCACATGGTCTTGCACTTAAGCGGGAAAGTTTTACCCCCAAAATATATCATTTAAGGCCTCAAAATGGCCTTGAAATTTTTCAAACCCCAATTCTCCAAACAAAGTTATGCTAATAAAATTACTCCATATATTAGAATAATGTTCATTTGGAGTACTCTATACTTTGTGATATTTTTATGCTCTTGTTATTGTTGTTATGTCTCAAAGGCTTTATTTTAGATGAGTTGTTAGTTGAGAGATTTGTGGAGAGAGAGTAGAAAGTTGTTGAAAAGTAGTAGGAAATGATTGAGTTGAGCATTAGCTCATGGGAATGTATAAATATTGGCTTTATTAATAGAAATGTTTGAGCTTATCTTATTATTTTCATTGATCCATAATTTTCTGGTGTATTGTTATTCAGTTTGGTATCAGAGCTCGAATAAGAGTTGTTGTTGAGTTTGGAGATTGGAGATTCATGTCAGGCCTGGTGGAGACTTATGAAGGAGTGAAATTATGTTCTATATGTTTGTGCTATAACACGAGCTAGAGTTGGCGGTTGAATTGATTGAATGCATATTCTACAAATTAGATCTCGATTGAAATTATGGATAGTGGAATGTGGAGCTGTGTAAAATTTGAACATGTAGTGTAGGAATTGTGTGAAGGATTTGGTGAAATATGACCTATAGAAGTATACATATGTTGGACATGATCAACATGGAGTCTAAATCAGAGCTCAACAGTGGCATGAAGTGTTGGGTTGTGTTATATTCTTTCCATGACTAGCCCACGTAGTTAACCAGGGGTTTAGAGGGGGGGCGGAGCCGCCCCTTCGTTGCACCGATTACGTAGTGAGGGGGGTCATAGGGGTTTGAGGGCGTTGGTAATCCCCCTCTATGTGGTTCACGGTAGCACCCTGAAAATTTTTATTTTTTGGACCCTATATTAGGTTGAGGGGACCTACCTATGGTTTTGTGCATGTTTTTCACACATGGCTTTGGAAACGATGGTTTTCGGTCCATGCTATTGGATGTGCTGGGCCTTTCATGAGTAATTTAAAAGAACAAGACCATGATCATAAGAATGACATTTCCAGAAAATTACAAGTTCTTTTAACTTCCTGTAAGGGTTTAATGGTCTGATATGTTGCATGACAGAATAACAAATTCAAAGACATGGGGGTTATTCTTAAATGTACAAGGATGGTGAAATACCTATCCACACTTGAATACGACGTCTACAGGTGGTTGGTCAATGTTGATTAAACTCAGCTATTTTAGCAAAAATTCCAGAAGTAATGAACAGATTTGCTATTTTTGAGATTTTGCATGCCATAATTCACTTTTTCCTAGCAAGATTCATTATCCATTTCTCACAATCCACATACACTTCATTACATTTTCATCAATGTTAACCCACAAATAAAACCAATGAAGCTCATTTACAAGCTTTTCGTTCCACTTTACATATTCATTGTCAGTTTCCTTTTTCCTACCCTTCCAAATAAAACCTTCCTTCCATGCGCCATTGAGTCCATAGTCCTTGAGTCTAAATATTATTCTAAAAACATCTCGAAGCTTGCATGCCTTAAGGGCAAGATATCATGCTGATAAACAAGGGAATACATGAATGTCCCTTGTTTATCGAATCTTCTAAGTATTCAAAAATAACAAATCCACTCATACTTAGAAAGATGTGTTTGGGGCATCTTGACTCTCATCCACATCAAAGATGGGAGATCTCTTGTTGACTAGTGGCATGCATTAATGGCCACTAAGTTAACAAATTCTTGTTATGTTCGACATCGAAACATTTACTCACATGACAAAAATTGTGCCAATAAGCGTTGAAGACTTGAAGGCCAATCATTTTGTAGCAGAGGAAGCAGATTTACTTTCATTACTTTTTCAGTTTTTTAATGTAAATGACTTGAGGACAAGTCAAGAAATAAGGCCGGGGGGGATGTGTAAATTCTAGATTTTGTATACCTTCCAAGCCTTACACATTTTCAGCCGCATTCAACAGCAAATTCTGAACATTCAGCAGCAGATGTGGCAACAATAAAAGATTCACTTTTTCAACTTCATCCACAATTTTCACCGCAAAGTGAAGAAGACTATGATAAGAATTTTGCAGCCATGCATGCACAACTCTCATCCATTTTTGAAAGGGTAAGTTGAGGTATGATGTTTTCTAATTTTTAACCATTTAATTCCTTGAAAGCTAGAATGATAACTTTTGGGAAAAAAATCCTTTCCTCATTTCATAAATTTTCCAAAACCATCAGTTTGGGGGAGGGATACATTTACATTCATACTTTTTCACCTTCATATTTTTCCATATTCATATATCACATTCTAAAACCCACATGCTTACAAAATATATTTACTATTACATCATCATGAGCATAAAAATGGTTTTGTAAAAAGTATTTAAAAGTTAATTGGATGCAACACAATCATGGTTGTTACACAAGAACCAACCATGATGCATTCCAAAAAAAATACTTTGCAATAAAAATCACATTACTATTATGCAAAGATCTTACATTGAATTTGAATGCAACAAACAAAATACGGTTGAAACGCAGGAACCAACCAAGTTACAATTCAACAAACACACTTTGTAAAAGTTAAGAAAATAATATCATGCAAAGTCTAAGACAAAGCTCAAGTATCGAAAGTAATGTAATAGATTGCATGAGGACATGCAATACCTTCAATTTGGGGGTATGATGGGCCTAGGAATTATCCTTAAAATACATCCACTTTCACTCCATTCACACATTTTCTCGCCTCTCTTCCACCACCATGTCACCACATCAGCATCACTTTCATTACTAAATGCGTTACCATTGTGTTTTCCAAAACATTATTAATTCTTAGTATTTTTAAGTGAATTTATGGTCAAATTTAGAAAATAATCTTCATATACTTATACCTAACAATTAGAATGAGTTTGTTGACATGTGTAGGTACAAAGGAAGCTTCCAAGGCATCTTTATGTGGCACTCTATGTTCAAATTCGAATTT
>APFE031199155.1:0-13122 GCA_000404065.3 Pinus taeda
AAAAGGTGCGCTATGTAAGTAGCGTCGCTGGTTTTCCTGCACGGTACAAAGTGTGCCATCTTCGAAAATCGGTCGACTACAACCATCACTGAATCAAAGCCGTGCTGTGTTTTTGGTAATCCCAGCACAAAATCCATGCTGACCGAATCCCAAGGTCGACTAGGGACGAGCAATGGCATATAAAGTCCAGTGTTTTGACTGTGACCTTTTGCCAATTGACAAGTTCTACACCTAGCCACATATCTCTGCACATCTCGCTGCATCTTAGGCCAAAAATAAAAATGTTGTACCTGAGCAACAGTCTTGTCAATTCCAAAGTGTCCTGCCAGGCCTCCGCTGTGTTTTTCCTGTATAATATTGTCTCGCATAGAACAGTTGGGAATGCATAACTGCCCCCCCTTGAACAGCAAACCCTCCTGAAGATTATAATCCAGCCACTTGCTGTCATTTCGCAACAGCGGGTTTTGACAAGCCTCATAGGCTTCCATAAACTCGGTGTCAGTCGGATACAGCTCTTTCAAGTGTTCAAATCCTAAGATTTGCATGGTGCTCTCCTGTAACAGTAATGTTCTCCTACTGAGTGCATCTGCTACCTTATTCGATTGCCCACTAATGTGCTTTAGTACAAAAGTGAAACTTTGCAGGTACTCAACCCAGGCTGCATGCTTGTGGTTTAGTTTATGCTGTTGCATAATGTACTGCAACGCTGAATTGTGAGAAAATAAAACAAATTCGCTACCCAACAAATAATGTCGCCAATGTTTCAGAGCCTACACAATGGCGTAAAATTCCTTATCATAGTTCGAGTACTTCTGTCTGCTTTCATTTAGCTTTTTGCTGAAATAAGCAACTGGCCTATCCTCCTGGCTGAGGACTGCTCCAATGGCTGTACCACTGGCGTCGCAACGAACTTGAAAAAGTTTGTTGAAATCTGGCAGTCTCAACACAGGTCTTTCAGTAATCTTCTTTTTCAAGATCTGAAAACTGTTTTCTGCTGCTCCAGTCCAGTGAAAAGGCTGATTCACCTTCTTAATTGTGTTTAACATTGGTGCGCAAATCTCGCTGAAATTCCTAATGAACTTTTTGTAGAAACTGGCAAGTCCATGGAAACTTCGAACTTCAAACAAACTCTTCGGAGAAGGCCAGCTAACTATAGCTGCCACTTTTTCTGGGTCCATTTTTAATTCATTCTCCGCAATAACAAAGCCCAGATATATCAGTTCTCTCTGAAAAAAGGTACATTTCTTCAAATTAATTAACAACTTGTTTTGCTGTAATTTTCTCAACACGCTCTGCAAATGCCTGAAATGCTCCTCCTTAGTTTTACTGAAAATCAGAATATCGTCCAAGTAAACTATAACAAACTTACCGTTAAATTCCTTCAGCACCTCATTCATCAGTTGCATGAATGTGCTGGGAGCGTTTCTCAAACCAAATGGCATCACCAGCCATTCGTACAAGCCTTCGTTTGTCTTGAATGCAGTTTTCCATTCATCTCCCTCATGAATCCGGATCTGGTGATACCCACTTTTCAGATCAATCTTCGAAAAGTAAGTCGCTCCACTCAGACAATCCATCATATCGTCCATCCTTGGCAAGGGAAACCTGTACCTAACGGTAATCTTGTTAATAGCGCTGGAATCTGTACACATCCTCCATTCTCCTCCTTTTTTGGGAGCCAAAACAGTGGGTACTGCACATGGGCTCATGCTCTCCCGAATTAAACCTTTGTTCAACAACTCTTGGACCTGTTTTCTAATCTCTTCATGGTCCTTGGGACTCATGCGGTAGGCTTCTTTGTTTGGTAGACTTGCTCCTGGTATAAAGTCAATGCAGTGACTAATACCCCTTCTAGGTGGCAACTCATCCGGAAGATCATCCACCACAATGTCTCCAAAATCCTGTAGCAACCTCTGGACGTCCTCTGGTAAATCTGAAACCTGTGTGTGGAGTACCACTGTTCTTGGTCTCCTTATGACAGCAAAATTTATCTCGCTGTCCTCAATCTGTTTTATGAATTCTTTTCCTCCTAACAGCAATGCCTTCACTCCACTAGCCTCTGTTGTGTTTTCCTCCTTGATGGGTACAAGCGTATTCTTGATCCCATCTTTCACAAATTTGTAGCAATTAGTTTTTCCATCGTGAATTGCACCCCTGTCAAACTGCCAAGGTCGTCCTAACAACAAATGACAGACATCCATTGGCATCACATCACAAAGGATCTTGTCCTTGTATTTTCCAATCTGAAACTCTACTTCACACTGTTCATCAACTAACAGCTGATGCCCCTTCTGCAGCCACGATACCTTGTAGGGAGTGGGATGTTTCAGTTTCTTTAACCCCAATTTCTCCACCATCTCCACAGCTACCAAGTTATCGGTGCTTCCGCTGTCAACAATTACCTTACAGCACTTGCCTTGTGACTTGCAGACAGTGCGAAACAATGCTTTTCGCTGATCTGGCTCTGCAGCTTCCTTGGCTGGCTTCAACAGCACCTTATTCAATACCAAGGCTTCACCTATCTCAGGTGTGTTTTCCGCTTCCTGAGGTGTCTCCTCTACATCCTCTGGCTGGGCAACATAGGTCCCTCTTCCGCCTGCTGGTTCGCCCTCCGGACAGTCATAAGACTTATGTCCCAACTTATGACAATGGTAACACTGGACAGTCCCTCTGCCCCGACCAAATCCTCGTCCTCTCTGAGCTGGTCGTCCTTCCCTGTTGCTGTTGTCTCTATCTGTCGTACCAGTAGACTTGGAACTACTGCCTTCCTCATTCGAGACTGTACCTCTCCCTCTGCCATACACTTTACCTTTTCCTCTGCCAGAACCACCTCCTCTCCGGGAGTTCTGCTTCCTATTTATCTTCTCTTCAGCCTTCAGTGCAAACTGATAGGCTTCATCTAACGTCTGTGGTGAAAGGATACCAATTTCGTCTAAAATCTCCCCTCTCAAGCCATTTACAAATCTGGCTGTCTTCTCTGAGGTATCTTCCACATATCCTGCTCGCAGATTTAATTTGTAGAATTCCTCTGTAAATTCTCTCACAGTCATTCCCCTCTGTTTCAGGTTTTGTACCTACCTGTACAACATAATGTGATAGTCCTTCGGTAAGAACTTCTCCTTCAGCTTTGCTTCCATCCTAGCCCATTTCTTGATTGGTTGTTTGCCTAACCTCCTCCTTTCTGCCTGTACACTGTCCCACCATAAGGACGCATGTCCTTTCAACTTGGTGGCGGCAAACCTTACTTGTTTTTCTTCGCTGGTCTCCTCAAACTCAAAGAATTTATCCACTTCACTTAACCAGTCTAACAACACTTCTGCCGACAAACTTCCGTCATAGGTAGGCAACTCATGCTTCGGTTTATGACTGGACAGCAAAACTGACTTTAACAATCTCAGTTCCGGTGTTATTCCCTCAAACTCATCCTGCTCTGGTTCAACTGCCTCTTCATCACTGTTATTTGCTGGGTTTCTTCTTCCTCCAGCCTCTATCACTGCCAATCTCTCACGCAAAACTCTTATCTCTTCTCGCAATCCATCATCTACTGGCTTGTGGACCAGTCGTCCTCTACCTCTTCCTCTTCCTCTTGCTCTCCCTCTTGCCTCACCTTCACCTTCTACCTGTTCCATTGATTCTAACTCAAAAAACTCTAGCTCTGATACCACTTATGATGGCCACCCGCCACGGTTATGGAACGTGATCGACAAGACTTATGACCTGGCGATTTAATGCTATATTAAATGTCACTGTACGCGTCTTGGTCTTTGGGTTTAGGGTTTTGAAACCTGCTGAACCAGCTTCCACCTGCACTAACCGGTTACCTCTACTCAAAAAGGCCCGTTGACAACCTTTTGGCAATCATTTTCTCATTTCCGCTTTGCGGGGTCACTCTGTCGAGGTCTGAGCTACTCGGTGGGAACCTCTGTTCCTCTGTGGACTGTTCTGATGCCGCCTCTGTGGTTATCTTCGCCTCCAAAGGGTTTCGATGGTGAGTTTCTATGGCCTGCGAGGGCTTATTCACTCTGTTCGGTGATAACTTGTCAACTGTAAGTTTGGGTATGCGTTTTGTGTTAACTCGGCGCTGATATTTATCTGTTAACTGGGTAATTTGTTTTTATGACAGGTCTGTCCTCCCAAAGCTGCGTTTCACCATTAACATTCAGGTAACGATGATGGTTCCTTGCTATAATGTTCTCGCCTTTATTCCTCCAGTTCTGACCGTCTCGGCCACATGTCTTCAGGTTTCTGTTACTGGTTAGTTTGGCACTTTCTTCGTCGCCCGGTTTCCTGGTAAGGTCTTAATACTCTGTCTCCTTTCCTTTGGTTTTTAACACATACGCATAGATTGCACAGGTTCCTAATCTCTGTGGGTTTGTTTGCAGGTGAACTCTGGTCGTGTAGCCATGCTCGTGGTGCTGTCGTCCGTGTTCTCTCCACACTCCTTCCGGGTAGTGTCTCAATACATTCCTTTAGCTTAGTATATGTAGACTCTGTAGTTTGTATCGGCTTTCTGCCTAGTGAAAAGTTAGGGTCTCGGTCCTTAATTTGATGATGGACTATTGTAGTCGCTGGTTCGGCTTTTCCTCTGTAGGAAATTGTTCAAACTGATTTTTTTTTGGTATCAAACCCTCGTGGGGTTATACGAGTCTTTGCTCTGTGGATGTATATGGGTTGTATTTCCTGTTAAATGGTCGTTACGGGGTTCGAACCCTCTGCTATTTTGTATTATTCAACGATTTATAAACCCTAGGTTTTGACCAAACCCTGGTCTATCTTTCCGTCAATGCTATGACTGTATATTTCGGCCTTTTTCTGATAATAAATTGATGTTGCTGGAGTTCCGTCCTGTTGATAACTCTGCTTGTGCCGAGGCTTACTTTACATGTAGTCTGTGATTCGAATGTTTAAACTGTAACCTGGGTTTCTTGTTTATTTACTCAGGTCGTATTACTACATGATCTTCCTTGTTGTTCTATTACTATCTGGGTTCTTTGTTTGCATGCACAGATTTCTCTGGTCTTCTAGTTTTAGAAATATTTGCTTTATTTGAGTCTGCTTCTGCTGCGCCTTTCTCCGGGTGTGCGCCTGTATGTGCAATCTGGTATGAACACTGGTGGACGGTGCTGTGACGATCACGCCCGCTCCACTTTGCTGCTCTGTCTTTTTATTACAATACGATTTAAAATGTACAGGAAATAAACTATGCTGTAGAATGTTAATTATCACAGTGATGAAATGAGAAGCAAATAAGTAATGAATTCTAACTTTTGGAAATGACTGTATATTTCTATTTCTGTTCTTCCAAATGAGAGAGGAAACTTTACAATCTTGTTTCTGTTCCTTTAAGCTCTGAGAGTCGAACTGTTCTTGTTCGGTTGGAAACCAACCCAACAGATTGACAACTGTTTTCACTTAACTGATTTAAAACTAATACAATGCCTTTTTAAAGAAAAAATCAAATTAACTAGCAATTTATGTTTCTGCTTCTAACTCCTAAGTAAGACAGAGTAAATGCATGACTAATTTAACTGAATCCTATCATCTTAAAAGTAAATAAAAACAAGTAATGAAAATAAAATAACTGACAAGGTTTTGACACCTGTCCAGCTATACGCATTGACTGTGTGTTCAAATTCTGCCTGAGACTGCTAGCCTCATTCTGCCTCCTCAGAGCTGGATGCTCCTGCATCACTTTGTCACTCCAATGGTTGGTACACCAATGGGTACATATTCCCTTCCATTGTAAATGTACAACTTCTTCAAATGTGGAACAATCATAGCATCGAATTGTTTCAAGAATTCCATTCCCAGTACAGCCTCATAGTCATCTATCTGCACTATAGTGAAGTCGACCTTCCCTGTCCACTCACCAAGTTTTGTGTCCACCTTTTCAGCTACACCAAGAACATCATCCGGAGGAGAATTGATTGTCTTCATCTGTGCCTTCACTGATACAAATTTCAGCCCAATTCTTCTTGCAGTATCTTCTCCCATGAAGTTGTGAGAGGCCCCACTATCCACCACAGTGAGTATATCAGCATCTCCAACCTTCATCCGAATATACTCCAACTTGTTCCTCTTAGGATCCCTCTGAGAGATCACCTCTGTAGCAGCAGCAACACCATGTATTTGCATCATCCCCACAGAAGCTTCTTCATTCTTCGCATTAGATTGTGAAATCGCAACCACTTTCGGTCTAGAAGGACAATTCTTCACCGTATGTGGTTCAGCACATATCCAACACTTCAAGGCTTTCTTCGTCTTCGAATTATCATCTGATTTCGAAGCATCCGCTTTCTTCTTATCTTCGGCAAAACGCGGTTGCCTAGCTCGTTGGCACCTCCGCACGGTCGCTGCACGACTCACCAACCCTTCGTTCACCTTGTCGCATGATCGTGTTGTTTGCCCAACTTGGACGCACCTCCAAGTCGCCACACACGGGTGCCTCCACCCGAGACACACCTCCGTCCACAATCTCAACATTTCACCAAGTCATTGTGCACACTTGCACGACGGGCAGGCGCTCACCCGAGTCACCCAAGAACCCGTGCCAAGTCGTCACACAAACTGGGTGCTCACAAATGTTTCACCGTTGGGCGCTCCTTCACACGACTCGGGCACCACACCCGTGCACACCCTCGTCCAACCGACGGCCAGCCTTGCCCGTGCCCTTCACCCAAAACCAAGACAAGCGACTTACTACCATGCGGCCTTGCCCAAGAACAGGAGCATCAACCTACGCTTCCTCCTTTGCTGCCATGCACTTCGACCTGCACCTATCTCACATGAGCGAAGATGCTTATGTTTTAAGCGATGGATGTTTGTTCAAATGAGCTCCACGCAATGCTAATATATACGCGTCGTAGGGTGAGGTCGTGGCTTGCCCAACCGACCTTTCCACACCCTCACTTCATCGCAAAAGCCTTTAATCTCATGTCGGCCTTTGTTTCTTTGTGGGTCGGCCGTGGGTTGAGCGTACATGCTCCCCACGCCTCTATAAACATCTCGCCCTCATTCTATTATGTGCATACTCCACGCACATATGAATTTGAGCTCGCATTTCGTCCAAACCGCGTTGGTCGTTCACGTCCAACCGCAGTCGCACTTCGGGCGGATGCGTTCACGACTACAGGTCCTTACAGATTTCCTTTCATGCCAACGATAAACCAACTATCTTGTAAACTGATCGAATTTTTGTTTTATATATATATATATATATATATACAAATATGTTGTTATGGATATGTATAAAGCAAATATGTTGATATAATTAAAAAAAAAAAAAATGGTTGTTATGAACAAATTCCAATTATGAAGATAGATCACATTTAACATCAATATTGTTGAGAATAATCTCTCACTTAATTTTTGGTTAGATTTTGGCTTTTGATTGTTTAAGTGGTTGTTTAATTATTTTTTTTTGTTTATCTTTTTCTAGTTAATTTAATTAAAATTTATTAGGATTTTTAAAACTTAAATTTAAGTTGTTTAATTGTTAAATTTGAGTGTCTTTAATTGTTTATCTAAAATTCTGTACCCAAGATTTTCAAAAAATACTAATCCATTATTGATTCAAATTTTTAATCTATAAAATTCTATACCCCATTTTCAAAAAATTCTAATCCATTATGATTCAAAAATATATTGAAATAATAAATTCACATTCTTAATTTAAATATTTTTATAATAAAATTCCATTCTCAATTGAAATTATATACTTAATTATAGATTTAAAATATTCATTAATTATTTATTAAAATTTAAATTTCCTTATTTTTAATTTTAATACACTTTTATTTTTTATTTTAGGACACTATTCTAAAGATTGACATTTTTTATCATAGCTCTTTATCGAAATATTGAAAGATATCGATATTGTTTCTTCCATAAGGCCCTAGTTGTGAAAGTCACAAAATGTAAGATAGCCTATCATTATTTAAATCGGAAGAGTTTTGGAGCTTATTTATCAGGTTATAAGATATTAAACGTGATTGTGCTGTATATGCCTACAGTTAAATTTATATTTATTTAAATGGGTTAGGTTATATATACTCACAATTCATTTATATTTATTTAAATTTAAAAAACCACAATTAATATCAATAATATTGTGGGCAAACATGCTAGTGATTCTAGGGTCTGCAAAATTTGGCAATTTCTATTTCTGGGATCATAGGATAGTTAATGCTATTTGACATGGAGCTTTATAACACTATATAACACACCGCGCAGTAATGAGAGAGAGAAAAACCATACTGAGTATTATATAGAATTATAAAATCCCCAAATCAAATAACATTAACTATGCTATACTCACAAAAACAAAAAACAAGAGTCGCTGCAAAACTTAGTCTCCGTGAAGGTATTAAATTGGTTTCGTATAACACGTCAAATCAGAATGGCATGCAATGCTCATTTTATTATTGCACATTAAAGGCTCCATGGCGTTCTTTTCGTTCGCATTAAAGTCTCCGTGCTGTTCGTTTAGTTCGTATTAAAGGCCTTGATGGAATGAGGAGATTCATTAATTATCTTGTGCAACATTAATGGTTGATATTAAATGTTGTAAGTTAGTTTAAATTGCTGTAGTTTAATTAGGTTTCAAATTTATCTAAAAATTTATAGAAATTTTGGTAAGATTTTGATAAAATTTTGTAGATTTTTTGTAAATCGAAATTACAGTGGTCAAACTTCAAGATTTTGGGTGTCCTCAAAGTTTTTGATGCTATGAATTCATTTCCACCAAAAAAAAACATGATTGGAACACCCCAACTGCGAAACTTTTTGAAAAACAATTTGTCGGATTTCGACATTTTTTGTCGTCTGGGCAAATTTGCCACCTCAGTGGACGACACCATGTAAATTTAAGCATGGTTATGTCACTGCTATGTAAGGACAGATAGGATTCACGAAGTTATATTAATTCTTCCGTACACATGTGCAGGGTTGGAATTTGGATTGTTCTTTAAGTGTCAGAGAATTTTTTTTTACGTTATGGATTTTATACTTTGTTATGGATCTTTATACTTCCCGTGAAGGAATGTTATGTTTAAATTTTTTCTCTTCAAAAGTGATGTTTTGATAATAAATTAACCCTTCACAAATAATGTTTTGATGAAAAAATTTCACCTCATTAACACAAAATTTTCCTCATATCAAAATGTGTGATGAAAATTGATTTGATTCATTACATGCTAGAATTTATGATCTTCAATTAATTTATCAATGGGCACTGACTCATTGAAATTGACTAATTCATTGCCAAATCTTGCTTGAATGTGCCCAACTCTATAATATTTTGACAAAAAAGTTATAAAGGGGGCAAGGGATTCCTGTAAATTATACCTACTAGAAGGCATACAACTTAAATTCCAAGGATGTTAATAGGTTTTCAGCAAAGAAAAAGGAAAAAAAAAGAAGAAGAAAAAACTAAAATGTCTAGTGGTCTTGGTATGTGTGCCAATTTTTTATTATTGCCCCTCTTAATGATTAGATGCAATTAAACATGGATTATTACTTGCAATCTTGGTATGTATGCCAACTTGTTATTACTACCCTTCTTATACTTGATGATTAGATGAAACTCAAGGTAGATTATTAACTTGTCTCATTGCGTGGTTGGCTTGCATAAGAGCCTCCCTAATAACCAAAGGGAGGTGGTGTCCCAAAAGGATAGGAAATAAGGATGATTGGTCTTTACCCAATTTCCCAAATGAAGGTAAAGGCAAAGACAAAGGTTGAGTTAATCTGCCTTAGTTTATACCTATACAGGTAGTGTTATACCAATTGGTTCAAGGTAATGACTCACTAGTTTAGGCTATACAATAAAAATGAGAGGTCATTGATTCAAAAGTCACAATGGAAGCCATGAAATATTATTAAGAAGATATATATTAATAGGATTTTGATTTTACATTGTTTTATTTGAAAGTCGTACTATTAAGGAAGCATGCAATAATTACTTCCTTGAAGTGAGTGAGAGAGTGAGAGAGTGAAACTACTCCTTTTTCTGAGTAATATAGATAGTTTTTTACATCGATATCTCTTCTCAGAGGTTATGTATCAAGAAAAATTTGGTTTTTGATCTGGTAGGGAAAGACAATGAGCTTGTCTCTCAAATCCATGAAGTACCCAATGTAGAAAGCCAAAGGGATTCAATAAGAATATAAGAAAGGTAAGGGATACTTATCGCTGGTATAGAAAGATAGGTAGTCTAAAACCTAACAATTAACTGGAATAAATATTGATACATAGATCAAATGCACTATACAAGGAATACACTTATCACTTGGAAATCTTATATTTTCCAAGATACCTTGAACAAAATAAGGTGCGAGCCCAGCCAAGTTGGCATAATGCTTATTGGGGAGAAAACAAAACATGAACCATCGAGCAAAGTGAATTTATTTCATTAGTCTCCCTACCTTATCTTCTTAGACGTACTTCTTTGGCTTGGCCTTGGCCTTAGGCATAGTAAAGGACTAGGGAAAATGTGAATGTCTAGGTTCTTTCTAAATGGGTCCTTCAACAATGTTAGTGGCGGGTTTCGTTCCATCCAAAATGAAGGAGTTTGGATTGGAAGAGACCATAAAGTAACTGAGGTGGTGCTACAAGAAAACCCCTCCTAAGACCCACCTCCAAGGCCTTCCAACCTACCAACTAGTAAGACTCAGCGACGAGACCTTCTGACACTCCTGTCCTTGCTCCCTTGCACTCTCAAAGTTACAAGACCCTCACGTTTTCGTTTGGAAAACATACAGGACTCGGATGGCTCTTTCTCACTTCATTATGTAGGCTAACCACTAAACATTTTGAGCTGCAGAGAGATGCCCATGGGTCGCCCAAAGAGAAGCGAGATGAACTTAGATGAGTTTTATCCTTTCATAGGCTATTATCTAGCTAGGGTTTCACTCTCTATTTATTACAATATTTCTTACTTTCCTTTGACAATTCTATTGATCCTAAGTTTCCCGTTGGGATGTGTCTTGATATATAGAAATATTTTATAGAGAGCTTGGATAACCTACTTTGAATTAATGATAAGAATCATATGAAAGATTTTAAAACAATATAATATATTCAAATATTAAAACAAAAGGATCTGCAACAAATTATTTTATCCATCTCTATATCAGAAAAACAGTTGCAATGAGAATATATGTAAACTACAAGCCTAGAAACATTGTAGGGCTAAAACAAATAGATTTGCATTTATCATTATAGCATCAAAGTTGATAGAATGAGAATATAACATTTAATGTTGAAAGATTAAGCAACCCAAAATGTGAACTTGTTTGACCAATGGTTAAACATAGTGAAGTATTCAAGGAAGTAGGGATGCGATGCAAAGCCTCTGGCCAGCCTTCATACTTAGAAATCTCTAGTCTAGGAGTGTCACTGGGCCTATTTACTAGCTGCTAAACTTTTTCTAGAAGAGTTAAGCATATAGTGAAATCCTTCACACTGTCTTTAATGAGAAGCAAGGTCCTACAGAAGGAAACCAAGTTTTTTCTGTTGTACAGAAAGTTGTCAATTGATTGAACTAAAGATCCCTCTTTCAAAAACACCCTAATGCACAAAACAAATACAAAAACCAAATCCTCCACTAGTCCCATTAACAAAGGCAAAAGGCTTTATTTTATTTTATAGGTTACCCTAGTCTACGACTATTGGTGGTGCGAGCTCCCTGAGTTCCATGTTGCATGGGATTATTCTTTAATTATGACCACATAGTTGCAGGCTAAGGGTGTCCTTGCTCTTATATTTGTATGAGAAGCTTCCTACAAATATCCTCTGTAAGATTTGAATTATGCATAATCATAGTGCCAATGATTATCTAACCACTATCTACGATCAGCCTCTTTCCAGCTCCAAGGCCTTCTGATCACAGAAATAGAATTAAATTTATTTATATTATCCCTACAAGTTCCATAGGGTATTAATAACCTTTTAGGAAAATAATACACTGTCAAAATTACATTTTGTAAAATTCAAAATAGGATCATGCAAAAATTTTACACGTATTCTACAACCAAAATTCCTTATGATGGAAATGTCCCTGTCAAATTCCAACCCTATGCATGTAGCTTATGACAACATTGTGTCGCCGCAATAGGGCTACAAAGACCGAAGTAAGCGGTGCAGCGGGTATGAGCGGCCTATTTTAATTTTGTTAATTAATAAGGAGGAGAACCTACCAATCTGGCTATTAAGATACTTAATATGAAAGTGTGGTAGTACTTATATTTTCATTCCCCTATCAATAACACTTCAGTGAAAAATTTGAGCAAGAACCTTTAACTTTGGTTTAGAGTAGGAAAACTAGCATTTGGGTTTGGATGTCATTTGGTTGCGGGTTCAAGTCTTGCAGGCAGTCCATAATGCTTGATTTGATTTTGAGTCAACAAAAAATAAGAATGTGTGTTGGTGTTATCATCTCGGACTTGATAATACCCCTTGTGAGTTGAGGTCGATTGGTGATTGCTAGGGATACATAACCTGATTTTGATAAGTTCTCTGAGTTTATCAATAGTGGTGCCAGGTGGAAACCTTTGATGTCAGTGTTAATGTTGATGATGATGAGGATGATTTCAATGATGGCAATTTCCTCAATTTCAAGGAGAGCTATGATGCAGGAGCAACTAGCAACAAAGCAAGGAAACGTGGACCAGAGGATCAGAACAAAAGAAAAGCGTGATTTAAAGGAGAAAAACAGATTTAAAAAGGATAAAGCAGATTTAAAGCGTGCATGCATGAAGCTTTTGTGGAGAAAATAAGGAGAGGATAGGATTGATCCTTCCTAAAATTCTTCCTAAAATTCTTATATAAATGTAATGTGACAGGGTGTCTTAGATATCTGTTTGTGAGGAATTTTGTGAGTGTCAAGATGTAGTCGAGCTAGAGCTCATTTTAAGGCTGAAATGCCTTAATTTTGTAACTGTTTTATATAATATATATAATCATGTTCTAGTGTATGTTGTGTATACTTATGTGTTTTATAGATGATGTGCATGCGCTATCTTTATATTAATTGTATTGTGTGCCTGTGGATTTTTATAATTACTGTGCGTTCTGAATTCCAATTGGAAAACTGGTAGAACTGTGTGTAATTCTATGGATAGC
>APFE031199155.1:27327-50562 GCA_000404065.3 Pinus taeda
CAATAAAGATGCACTTTTCAGATTTACTATCCAACTTGGTTCATTTCTCCTTTAGAACATGTACATATACATCACATCCAAATAACCTCAGATGTGAAAGAGAGGGTTTCTTACCAGTCCATACCTCTTGTGGAGTCTTATCCTCCAATGCTGATGAAGGTGATCTATTGACCAGGTAACATGCTGTCTCCACCACCTCTGCCCAAAATTCTTGTCCTAACCTGGCACCACTAAGCATGCTTCTTGCCCTTTCCATCAATGTCTTGTTCATTCTTTCTACAACTCCATTTTGCCAAGGTGTATATGGAGTAGCCTTTTGCCATGCTATACCACACTTCTTATAGAATTCTTCAAATTCCTTACTGCAAAACTCTCCACTGTTATCTGTCCTCGGCACCTTTATCTTCTTCTCTGTCTAGTTTTCCACTAAAGCCTTAAATTCTTTAAACCTGTCAAAGACTTCAGATTTCTTCAGTAGTGTTCTACGTATTCCTTGAGAAGTAATCTATAAATTATACATAGTACATAGACTTACCCAATGATGGAACCTTCACAGGTCCAAACACATCACTGTGCACAAGCTCTAATATTTGTTTTTCCCTCTTACCACCGGAGGGGAAACTCACCTAATTCTGTTTCCCATATACACAATTTTCACAGAAATCAAAATCCAGAGAATTATTACTCATACCTTCTACCATACCTTTACCATGAAGTATTCGAAGGCCCTTCTCTCCAATATTTCTAAGCCTTTGATGCCACAGTATGGTCTTCACTCTAGAGACCACTAGATTTTTTGCTCCACTTTCAAAAACCACGGAACTGTTGCATCCATCAACAATAGTGCTACCTTGCATCTTGTACAGAGTTCTAATTCGAACTCCTCACATCAATACCAGTGCCCCCCGAACCATTTTGTAGGTATCCTTCTCGAACACTATTTTTACACCTGCATCATCCAAATTTCTTACAGAAATCAGATTTTTGGCTAATGCAGGAATATGCAGAACACTCGGAAGTGTTCTAACCCTTCCACCTTGCAACTTCAACTTTACTTTTCCGCGACCAACGATTCTAGCATTCCTTTCATCCCCCAAGAAGACATGACCACCGTATTTCTCATACTCACAGAACCACTCTATATGTGGAGTGAAGTGAAAGGATGCATCTGAGTCAATCAACCATGCCTCATGATCTACATGTGTACTTGAAGAAGCCAAGTACACATCCCCACCTTCATCTGAGGTGGTTTTCGCCTCTGCAGAAAGAGCATCATCAGATCCCTTTCCTTTATCAGGAGCTTTAGATTTATAGTCCCTTTTGTAGTGCCCTTCCTTTCCGCATTTCCAGCACACCACTTTTACAGGTTTTCCTGGAGATTTACATCTCCCTCTAGATTTAGATATCCCACTTGATGAATTATTTTTGTTTCTGTTCTGGGACTGTCCTCATACAAGAAAGGCATCACCATTCTAGCTCTCCATATTTTTCCATCTCATCTCCTCCGTCAGCAAGGATGAGACTATTTCATCAAACTGCAAGGCAGTTGCATTGTTACCTATTGCAATAACCAGACTATCCCACGAATCCGGTAGAGAACACAACAAACTGATGCACTTATCTTAATCTAAAATTTTAATATCAACAGATAATAACTGACTTACCACAGTGTTAAATGCGTTCAAATGTTCTGTCACCGAGTCTCCATCTTTCATCCTCAGGTTATATAGCTTTTTCCGTAGGAACAGTGTATTCACCAGAGACTTAGATTGGTACAAAGTCCCTAACTTGTCCCACAAAGCCTTCACCGTAGCTTCCCCTGATACATTCAACAATATTAAATCTGAGACACACAATCGTATTGTGCTCTTAGCCTTCCGATCCAACTTCTTCAGTTCTTCATCGGACACTCCTGTTGGTTTAGTACTCGGATCTACCGTGATCCACTGATCTTTATCCACCAACAGATCCTCCATCTTGAGTTTCCATAACTCAAAAATTTGACCATTAAATTTCTCGATCTATATCTTTCCACTGCTCGCCATCTTCTTTCGCCACCAGAACCAATCCCACAGATCTTCCACTTAATAGGGTCTACCACAAGCCGAGCGGAACCCCTCAGCAGTAAAGGTGTTCCCTTGAAGCCAAAACAATTCTGATACCAAATGTAGGTTTTAACCCCATACATAAATTACCTGCATACGAATTCTAAAACAAAGAAAATAAACAATGTGAGAGCATAACACATAAAACACATATACACAGAGATTTTCCCCTGGATCCCAAAACTGAGACTACCCAGCTTGATTTTTCATTAGTGTCCTTTCAATGTTACAATACATATTTATACATGCCGAAGCATCCCATACCATGGACCGAAAACCATCGCATCCAAAACCATGGACCGAAAACCATCGCATCCAAAACCATCGACCGAAAACCATCGTGTCCAAAACCATGTGCGAAAAATCATGTACAAAACAATAGGTAGGTCCACCCAACCTAATATAGGGTCCAAAAAAAAATTTTCTGGGGCACTACCCCGGACCCCATAGAGTGGGGTTACCTGCACCCCTCAAACCCCCTATGACTCCCCCCGCTACGGAATCGGCACAATGAAGGGGGGCTTCGCCCCCCTTCTAACCCCCCGGTTAACTACGTGGGCTAGTCGTGGAAAGAATATAACACAACCAAACATTCAGAATGTGCAGATGCAAGAGCCAGTGGACATCACCAACAAATTGAAGCAAAGAGAAAGAGGTAGCAGTAAATGACAGAGTATGTACCATCTCAAGGATATGTTGGAGATAGAGATGGAAGAATTATGGCAATTAATGATGAAATAGTCCAAATGGAGGAGATTGACAACAATGGGAAGAATGATCAGTCAGAATTTGAAACTCATTGACAAGGAAAGGAAGATGAAACAAAAG
Organism: Pinus taeda; assembly: GCA_000404065.3. Classification (NCBI taxonomy): domain Eukaryota; kingdom Viridiplantae; phylum Streptophyta; class Pinopsida; order Pinales; family Pinaceae; genus Pinus; species Pinus taeda. The sequence goes on from APFE031199155.1 coordinate 30,261, forward strand.
ACAACAAACATACGACAGCAACAAAGGAACAGAACAGTCAGATAACTACAAACTAAAGTTTGGGACCTTGGAGGTTTTTTATCAACATATGAGAACATATGATCAAGAGATCATGAATATTTTCAACCTTGAGAGTCTGATGCAGGAGCATTCGTCTCAGAAATATCATTGTGTTTTAGTAGACATAGGGGGTCTTGTGTTTTAAGGAAGTTGGTTTCCTTAGTATTAATTAATGTAATTATTAAGGTTATTAAGTAAGTTTGTGAGAGATATTAAGAGTAGGAATTAATTAAGTATTGTGAGGCATATTTGTAAATGTTCTCGAATGTAGGAGAATATGAGTGATGATGAGTGATTAGTGAGGATTGAGAGATTTTGAAATATTGTAAATATAATATATTAAGATTAGGAATTGGTTTCATGATTTTGGGGATTAAAAAAAATCCTTAGGATTTAGTTAAGTTGTTGAGATCCTCAAGGGATCATTGAGATATTTTAGGACTTGATGAGCAGATTAAGGATCTGAACCAAGAAATGGGTTACAGAACCTTTTGTATAAATGTAAGCCTAAAAGGCATCGAAGAAGGTTATCTAGCTAGGAATTAGTTCGAGAGTTAGATAGGTTTGATTGTAAGCCTACAAGCAGAAAAGGGAAAAGGCAACTGATAAGAAAATTAGGCCAGAGAGAGAGGGAGACTCACTATGTAATTGTTTGTTTATATATACACAGACTTCGATTCCTGAGTGTGTGATGTGTGTTGATTGATGGAATTATAGATTGTGTGTGAATTAGATTAATTCTGCATAGTATATGTATGTAAGTGGAATTAAGCAGAACACAAAGAAGAAGTGGAGGATGAAGGATCATGATCTGATCATTTGAATCCATTTGAACGATCAAATTTGAAGCTCAGAAGTGACAGTGTTTAGGAATACACAAAAGTAAGTTTAGGAGGAAGTTGTGTTGCAGACCAACTAAAGATCAGAAACCCTGGAGAGCACCTAATACACAGAAGAAAAGAGAGAGGATAGTGCACAGTGGAGGAGTACAACAATAAGAAGTGATTGAACAAGTTCAGAAGGGATAAATGCACAAAGGAAAATATAAGCGAGTCAGGTGAATAGACCATAACACTGGGAGATCGCATAAAGATGAAGGAAAGGAAAGGCACGAAGAAATGAAGTAACTGTGCACAGGAACCGTTGGATCAATCAGATCAAAGGACGAGATTGTTTGAGATGAATGATAGAGATCTTATCATGCAAAATAAATTCAAGAAGTGAAAGGATTTGATTAAGCCACGTGTTAACTAAATAGTGGCGCGGTCTTCATAGGTGGTAAGTAGTTTCTCGTGCGAGCTCAAGGATGTAAACGGTATTTCTAAATTCTACGTGATTAGCCTTAGGGGTTGACACGTAGCACATGGTGGGAAGAGAAAACCACTTTTCTCGCATGCTCTCGGTCTAATATCGATCGTGCATGTAATATGTGTGATATTACGTGATCACCGTTGGATTGAGGTAGGAGGAACAAACAATGGAGATTTAAAGCACTACGGAATCAGTCTGAAGAAGTGAATGGACGACGCGATAACCATCAGATCAAGGAGACAGATCAATGGCCTGGATTGAACGCAATAAAGGGAGCATCGATATATGTGCAAATATTTGAAGAATGGTGGAAAGGTAAGGTTAAGTGAGGTTTATGGTATATTTCTATTATATGGGAATTATAATGAAATGAGCAAGTTTAATGTATTATGGGTTAAGTTGAATTTTAACCAAAGTCCTTCAACCATGGTATGGTTAATATGTGGGGGTGATAACCGAAGGGTTAAGTTATAAGGGTTAAGAATTAATAAAAATTTTATTAAAGTTTAGACTTGGGTTAGTCACATGAAACGTTTCCGCATAAGAGTTTAACTAAGAGCTTAAACATTGAATTGTGAAGGTTTACTAAGCAAGAATATTAAAATTCCTAGGACAGGTATATGACATGCATTTTATATGCATACTGTGGGTAGTTACGACTTAGGTTGCATCATTATGGTATTTGTAGCTTAGGCTGGTACCACCAATGCTTAAACATTGAATTGTGAAGGTTTACTAAGCAAGAATATTAAAATTCCTGGGACAGGTATATGACATGCATTTTATATGCATACTGTGGGTAGTTACGAGTTAGGTTGCATCATTAAGGTATTTGTAGCTTAGGTTGGTACCACCAATGCTTATTCAACTTTAAAGTTCAAATTTCCCTTCGTATTTGAGGTAAGGAAGTGCTAAAATAAAAATGTCTTAAAATATATATATGTCAATATATTTCTTGAAATAAATCTTAGCAAAGGCTGCTCAAGGGATTCATTTGATACATGAAAGACTTCTAAAACTACACGTGAAAACAAAAAAACAGTGAAATTGAGAACAAGTGAGCAGTAACAACATTTATATTATTGTTAGAAAAGAAAGAGAGCAATATCACACAAATCATATTCACACTCTTTTATTAATATTAATGGTTACATATAGAGAGTATCTAGATTACTAACAATGACACATCTAAATAGCTATTATAACTCACACATAGGAAACTGACTACTTTTAAATTGACACCTAGGGGTTCATAATGACAACCCACACATGACACAAAAGCATTATTTCCAACAACCTCCCTTAATGCTTACATAGAAAACACATATTACAACAACAATATGATATATGTCTGCTTCATCAACATTCACATCCACTCTGGAATCTCGCAAACACCACTCTTTCTTCACCACCACATCTTCGAGCTATCACTTGACCGCCATTTAAAACATAGTTGCCTCTGACCCTCTTTCCCGTACTCTACAAAATTGACACTTCTCAACTCTCGTTGCAACATTACTTCCAACAATTATGGCTACATTACCCTTCTTTCCCACGATTCTGTTGGAGTTTTTCAATTATTGCACAATGGTAGATGAAAGACAACACGACCAATTCCCAACTCCCATCTAGTAAACATCGGTATCATATAGATATTTTGAGCAATGGAAGATACTTGCTTGTGGTGCATCAAGCAGTTGTGAACTCAAACAAATCCCATATTTCAATGGCGACTTTGATGACTATATCTTTCAAAGCAAAAATTGTTCCCACGGACAAACTCATTGATGAACACCACCTCACACTGTTTTGGGAGACAAAGTTTGTCAATTGAGTTTGTTGGCTTCTAAGGAGTGCAAAGCAGCGGAATTTCGTCATTTCTTCTACATTTCAACTCAAGGAATGCCTAGGTGACCAACTTATCCAATTATTGAACACCCAAATTTCATATTTGTGTTTCATGTCTAGTCAATTTTCTGTTTGGAGAAATGTTTTAAGTTCATCTTATCAAGCTCCAAAAAGACAAAGACACACAGGAAATCCTCTAATTGATGCAAAGTCTACAGACCTGCAATGTTTCAATTTCTTTATATTTGTTGCGTAGCTTTGTTTTGTTTGTGCTTATCTAATCAGGTGGGCATGCACTATTCTTGTGTGTGCAATTGAATGAAATGGTCGACATGGTTATGGAGCTAGTTCTATGGATTGACTCGTAGACTTTTAGTACCACATCTTTTCTATTCTATTCTACTCTATCATGTATTCGGAGGAATCTAATGCGATGTTGGGAAAGTTGAGTTTTGGCTTACCCCCCTTCTCCATCCCAAATCATTTGGATTTTTCATTTGAATTTTATGAGCTTGGCAATTCTATTTAATATGTTTGATTTCCACTTTATATTGTGGAGTGTTGTTGATGAGATGTAGAATGATATTAGGAAAATGTAATTACTCTTGTATGTGATGTATGAATTTATTAGTTGAGTTGAGTTAAGTCAAGTTTAATATTAGAAGTTTAAGTTTATTTTATATTTGGAAAGGTTAAAATTAGTGGGCGTTTGTATGTTGAAGTTAGTATTAGTTGAGTTGTAAGCTAAAAGAATATAAATTCCTTATGTTGGATTTATTGTAATTAAAATCAAGTTTTATGTTATTAATATAAAAGCAATAATTCTTATTGTTTGTGTGTATAAATTTTGAATTTTTCTAACAAATTGGTATCAGAGAGAAAAATTATAACATCCAACCAAAAAAATATTCAAAAATAAAATTAAAGTAGAAGAAGAGCGAGAATATCTCAAGAACCAGAATTTACAACTGCAGCGTGCAGAGCCACACTCTGTAAGTGCTAAGTCACGACAAATCAATATTTTTGATGCTATAATTCCATTAATATACAAAGACAATATATGCCACCCATTAAATTTTATGCTTACAAAATTCAAAAAGTAACATATACTACATTGTGCATTAATAACAATAATAATAGCTGCATAAATATTAATATTAATTACGCCGTAAGGCGTTCCCTATGAAATAAACTTTGCTCTCTGCCTACGTGTCATTAATTTGCACCATTAGATGATATGTTAGACGATTGAGCCATGTTGAGTCGTTTGATTATGCTGAGGTTGTTACAACTACCTAACCACCTGACCAACGCAAATTTGATCCTCCATAACAGTTTTGGCTTCGCTTTTGGTTTTGGCTTCGGGTCATCGATTGAAGTGGTTGGTGCAATCCTCCTCTGGAGCACTTTGATCTCTTGGAGCCCATTTTTCATCACATTGCTAAGTTTCGGGCTGGAATCGTCCCTATTCAATACAAAAGGTTTGTGGATTTTGTCTGTATCTGATAGCTTTAGCATTGTTTAGAGTTTCTTGATGTGGGTTTTGAACAGTTTGTGGATTTTATTTGTATCTACTAGCTTTAGGGTTGTTTAGAATTTCTTGATGTGGGTTTTGAACTAAAGGCGGTGCTCTGTTAAAAAGTTGTTTTGAGTTTCTTGATATGGGGTTTGAATTGGTGTCGGTTTCTTGATTCAGGGTACCTTGTTAAAGAAAGGGCGGAATTCGTTTCACCATTAATGGTCATTCGTATTTCAATCTAGTCTTCATCACCAACGTTGGTGGACCAGGCGACGTTGAGGCTGTTTCTGTCATAGGCGCCAGCGCTTTGATTTCTCGGAGCCCGTTTTTCAGCACATTGCTAAGTTTGGGGCTGGAATCGTCCCTGTTCACTATAAAAGGTTTGTGGATTTTGTCTGTATCTACTAGCTTTAGCATTGTTTAGAGTTTCTTGATGTGGGTTGTGAACTAGAGGCGATGCTCTATTAAAAAGTTGTTTTGAGTTTCTTGATATGGGGTTTGAATTAGTGTCGATTTCTTGATTCAGGGTACCCTGTCAAAGAAAGGGCGGAATTTGTTTCACCATTAATGGTCATTCGTACTTCATTCTAGTCCTCATCACCAACATTGGTGGAGCAGGCGACGTTGAGGTTGTTTCTGTCAAAGGTGCTAGGATTGGTTGGCAGCCAATGTCCCAAAACTGGGGCCAAAATTGGCAGAGCAACAGTACCTTGATGGGCAAAGCCTCTCCTTCAAGGTCACAACCAGTGATGGGAAAACTGTAATTTCCTACAATGTCGCTTCCAGCAACTAGCAAATGAGCTCTCTATCACAGTACTTGGACCGTAGTTCTATCCCGCCTTCCCACTCGTGGACTGTTTAATGATTAGCTTCTGCTGCTTATGAATCTCGGTGCTGATTTCCATTTCTGACTCCAGTTTTGGCTTCGCTTCTAGTTTCAGCTTCAGGTCATCAATTGAAGGTAGGGAAACACTATGAGTTCTCTATCACAATACCTGGACCGCAGTTTTGTCTCGCCTTCCCACTCCTGGACTGTTTAATGATTAGCTTTTGTTGCTTATGAATATCAGTGTTGATTTCCATTTCTGTGATGCTTTGCACTTTTCATTTCGAAAGATGACATTCAACAACGCATCTTCAAAGATTGCGAATGATCGATGGATACACTTCAGACTGAGGAAAAAAAAGATTTGGAGGCCCAATATTGCATTGAATCAAAACTTTTGATAACGAATAAAATTACAGGCCTAAATTTCTATTTCCTTTGAGTAAATGTGAAAATAGGCAATCTATTTCCATTATAAAGAAGCATTGGAAAAAAAGTAATATGATCATGTCCAGATCAGAATATCAGATATTTCATGTTCAATTGTTGACACACCTAATCATATTGGGGGAAAACATGTCATGCAATATGCAACTGTCTCAACAAACATGGAATTAAACTCAAATATTACTGACATCTTGTGCTTTATATTATTGGTTGTGAATGTTTAAACAAAAATGAAATAGAAAAAAAAATTAAAGCCAATCCAACACAATAACTATTGGCACATTGAGAAAATAGCATTGGCCTTGATATTAGGGGTTGTGTCAACAACTCAATATTTAGATATCGAAAAATGCTTCAAATCTTACTGTGTGCATCAGCCTCAAATTACAAGAAAAGTCAACTAGAATGTAAATGTTACAATGCCCTTTGCTGCAAAGGTAATGAGCTCATGGCAGGTGCTTAAATTTCAAAGGCCATTAAATTATTAATTGCCAAAAAGAAATAAATGAGGATGCCAGTACTAGATGACCAAGCTACCTGTTAACCTTACAGTAAATTTGGCACCTTAAGATATTACCAATGACCTTGATATAAGTGGCTACCATGTTTTCAATGTTCAGGACTAGAAACTCTCCAACTCTTATTTTGCACATAAATCAGTGTATTATATGATAAATGTGCACAATGTATTATATGATAAATGATGGAGCCTATCATAAAAGACAATTTGAATGAAAATAAAATTATTGCAATGCCCTTTGCTATAGATGCCATGCTCATGACAGGTAGCTTGAGCCATTTCCCTATATAAATGGCCGCCCAACCAAACCTAAAAACCTCTAAACATGGAGATATTTGTTAACTGCTTCAAGAATGGCCAAAACTATGTCAACTGTTCAAAGATTATTGGAGGCCATTAGAATAGCCGTCACCATTAATGCTTCAGAAGCATACACTTGTCATCAAGATTCCTAGCAGTTTCAAATCTTTATATTGTTTGGTCAGAACTGGCAGAAATACATTGAATATATAACTCAATTTCAATAGGTAAAAGAACAACACAACAGGACTTTCAAAATTCATACATTTCAATATAGCATGGACATAATTTTCCATTATAACCAAAAGAAAGAATATACAAATGAGGAATTTTGTTCTGGTCTGATTTGTTTTTTGCACAACAATGAAAATGAGTAGAAAAAAAAGTCTGACAGCAGTTAACACTATCTTACAAAGTTTAGTCGGCTAATGTAAAAAAGTGTGATTTTCTTACTCGCTCATACTCCTGTTTTTTTAGAGCCTTCAATGCTTCATAGGCTGCTTGCCGAACAGAATCTGCATCATTCCATTCATCTTGCAATTGCCTCAAATCAAAGTTCCAAGGCACAAAATTCTTTCTCAATGGCCTGCACATTCTTTTCTGCTTAAAAAGCCTGCTTTTTCAGGGAATCCAATTCCTAACCTAGAAGCTGCACAAAGATAGAAAACAAGTTATAGGGACTTTAAGAATTGAAGAAACCAAAGGTGATTAATCTTTAATGAATTACCTTACTATGTTCTTGAATTTTATCAATGTGACCAAATGCCTCTTGAAGCTCAGAATGAGATCCTATAGTTGCACATAGTTGATCCCGGTTAAGCTTCATCACTTTCATCTCACGCAACAACTGTTTTTCTTCCTGTAAAGGCATGCTCTCGTGTTCAATTCTATATTGCATCTGGTATATCTATTTACAAAAATTAACAAGTTCATTATGAACAACCAATAAATTAGTAACACATATGATTTAAATGCATTCCTTGCGATATGAGTATATCTTTTCATCAAATTCTTCTACAGACATTGCATTCTTTACTCTATTCAAGGTCAATTGCACTGGTTCCATCTCTTGTCGTTTGGACTTGATTGCCTCACGAAATGCCTTCTCTTTCTGCCTTGCAGCTCTCAACCTCTCTATCATTTGTTCTTTGTTAAAGCCCATATGAAATATAGTAGAGTAAGAAGAAGAAACAATTTTCAAAAGACTAAAGCAGATGTACTAGATGCTCAAAACAACAAAGAATATTCAATTAAAAGACTTGTGAAGATATATAAGCATGTTACCCACTTCATCTTTATGGCTGCTTTGATGAAGTCCCTGATTTGGGTTTTCTCATCCAAATGCAGCTGCGCAAGCTGAATTTGAGTTCTAATTTTGTTGTCCAAGTGCCTTGGTATTTTCACTAAGCACGAGAGCTTCTTCTTAGTGACCTCTGCTTCAGGCTTTTGCTCATTCTTTGAAACAGGAGTAAACAGACCTTTTGAACCAGCAAGAACACCTGTAGATACCAAATCAGAGGCACTAACAACAACACCCTCTTGCATGTCTGGTTGCACTGTGTGATTGTAGCCTCCAGAATTTTTATCTACCATGTTAGAAGACCCACCAATGTTAGACACGTTGTAGTCACTTGACTCTGGATTAGATATTTCATCTTTCCCATGATGCACCTCGTCAACCTGTTGTCCATCCATGTCTTCAGGGAGAATACCATTATCCTCATTGTCAAAACACCCTGATTCAAGCTCATTGTCATCATTTAAATGAAAACGAGGTTCCAGCTCACTATCCCCATTTGGCAAACAGTCCATTTCAATCTCATCATTCTACCCCTTGTTTGCAAGTTCAGATTGTTTTTCCTCATCTATTATATGGCCACATGCATCGTCCTCATTTTCCAAGTTATGGCATCTAGATTCACTATTCTGATTTGGCTTGTTGTCCTCACTCACCACAGACTCTATTTCTTCAAGTTCACCATCTAACGCTGGCAATTCCAGCTTCTGTTGCTCCACTGAAATCCTCTCAGATTCAAACTCATGGTTTATCAATTAAACACTGGAACTCAGAATCACAGGCTAGATTCTATCCATTTGAATTGATCTCTCGGGGTTCAGCAACCGACTGTGATCCCTGCTCCAGTTCGTTGTTCTCTACAAAATTTCCAATTGACAAACACTACACATACTTCTCATCATTCCCAGTCATTACCTCTGGTGAATTGATCTCCTAAACCTCTGCAACCAGAGGTGATCTCTGCTCCAATTCATTGCTTCCCACAAAATTCCTTTTAGCTCCATCTTTTCTATTAATGGAACGGGGTGATTCAAGATTGTCCCCCACAATATCCCTTTCAATACTTTCTTTCCCGTTAACCAAAATGGGGGATTCAAGCTTGTCCTCCACAAGATCTCTTTCAATACCTTCTTCCCCATTAACCAAACAGGGTGATTCAAGCTCGTCCCCAACAAGATCTCTTTCAATCCTTTCTTCCCCATTAACCAAATAGGTTAATTCATGTTTATCCCTCACAAAATCCACTTCAACCTCATCATCTCCATTAATCAAACATGCTAATTCAACCTCATTCCCTGTAAAATGATTTTCAAATTACATAAATAAGGATAGTTCAAATGGCAAGATCACATAGATTAAGGATTCTCTTTAAATTATTTAGGTAGTGTAAATGAAATTTATTAGATAAATTGGTTTCAAATATATGTTATGGAAATGAAATTTAAGAAACAGGGAAAATAAAACATCGTTACGGTGCAAATATTGCCTCTATGGATTCATCTATCAAAATACAACCGTATTCTAAACACACAATTTCATAATTTCCCTCTTACTGCCAACCAATATAAATAATATTTATCCATTTCCTTATGAGACGCTGCAAAAAAAGTAGCTCATTGTGATGTTGTGATGCTTTTCACTTTTCATTTTGAATGATGACATTCAACAACACATCTGCAAAGATTGCACAATGATCGATGGATACACTTCAGACTGAGGAAAAAAAAGATTTGGAGGCCCAATACTGCATTGAATCAAAACTTTTGATAACGAATAAAACAACTAATGTTAATTTAATCAATCTTCCTTTGGTTACTATTTAGTGCTATAGTATATATATCATATCCATGTGTTTTCTATTCACTTAAAATTGTGAATCATAGCATAATAGATACTTCCAAGTGTTGTCAATGGCCATTACAGATGGTTACACAGTCCAGGTCTGTAATTTGTCTACCAAAGCAATAGTTAAGGACGTTAAGCAGTTTTTCTCATACTGTGGCATAGTAAAGAATGTAAAATTAGAGAGGTGGGTGTTGGATTTCTTGATTGAGTTTTATGTAAAAGTATTGATTTCCAATTTCTGCAATATCTATTGAGCATAATAGTTGTCAAATTGTGTATTATCAGAGTTGCAGAGAAGTGTACTATTAAGAATATGTTGAGAAATATAGTGCAGTCACAATATTATTTTTTTGTTGCAATATCTATTGAGCATAATAGTTGTCAACTTGTGTTTTATCAAAGTTGCAAAGAAGTGTTCTATTAAGAATTGGTTGAGAAATAGAGTGCAATCACAATATTATTTTTGTGTTATCAAAACTAGAGAAGTGATTCATGGAAAACTTGTTGGATTTAGTAAGACCTAACATCAATGAGTCAGGAAATATCAAGCCAGACAATAGCCTTGGTGTATATTTTTCCTGATAAAACTGGATAACACTAGAGGATTTGCATTGATATACATACTTAAGGTCAGTGTAACAGCAGATCTTAACTAGCCAAAACCAGTGCCTGATTATATTTTTTGGGTGGTGATAGGATGGAGCAATGGACACAAGTTGCTTTAGTGACTATCAAGGAGCCCTATGCTTTAGAAACTGCTATCCTTCTTAGTGTAAGTATGATTTTCTTAGTTTATCAATGTTTGCAATTGTAAGGTTTAAAGGGTAAATTCTCTGCTGTGATTTTGTTACAAGTGGATTTTGGTTGGGATTTGAATTTGTTATAAAGAGATGGAATTCAAGATGTAACTTTTGTAATAGTCACATTCAGATTGACATGGCATTCTGAATATAGTTTTGGTTTTCTGGTAAAAATACAAAAAGTGAAAATAAATTGTAGGTTTTTTATGTTTTTGGCATTTTTGAACTAGGGAGAAACAATCCTAAATCAGGTGGTGTATATAGTGCCATGGGGAGGATCAGAGGAGGTAGTTAATCAATGGGAAAATCAAATGATAAATTTTCATGAAGAGGGCAACACATTAGGAGTATTTTCATTTACTTATTTTTACTCTTTTATATTTTTTATTTATTTTTATATGTGGAGGAACAATGTTCAAATAAATTTAAGAAGAAATATGTTCCCTCAAAATAGCATTAATACTGCACTTAGGTCTAGATCTTGCTTACCCTGCCATAGTTGTTCTTGTATCAAATCTATTTTATGGTCTCTGTATGTGTTTAAATGTCTACTCTTTCAATTTTGTTTTGAGGTCTTTGATAAATGAGTACCATTCATGGGTAAACGACAATACTTTTTTCCTATTGTATAGTTCCAAGATGAAGATCGGATCATGTAGATTACCTCAAAGGCCATTTTGGTCAGGGATATTGAGAGTAACCTAGAATAAGATTTTAATTGTGAAAGGAAAGGAAGATAATGAAAAACAAATTTCATTTATTTTGACTGTTTTGTAAGAAAAATTCTTAAATGTAATCTTGCTTTACAAACAGTCTGTAAATAACTATTTGCAGAGAAGGAAGATTCTACCATTTAAATTCTACTTATTCCTGTAGTTTTGTAGAATAGAAGTAGCTTAAAAAGGCCACCTACCTTACCAATGGAGAAAAGTAAAATTTAGATATTACATCAAAATTTAGAAAGTCATACTTCTTAGACTAAAAAATGATTTTCTCAATTAGCCTATGATATTCTGAGGATATTAAAATTGTTGTTATTGGATAGTTTGAAGTCCTTGATAAGCAACTGAGATTTTTTGTTCCATTTTGCTGACCAGACAGTAAATGTGGTTACAACAATGCTTTCAAAAGGTTATAACTTAGGAAAAGATACTTTAAGCAAAGCCAAAGAGTTAGACGAGAAGTATCAAGTGATGGACACTGTTGCAGCAAAGGTGGCAAATTTTGGCAAATTATTCGAAGAGATATCAAAAGCAGCTTTGATTACAGCTGGGCATGCAACTTGCAATGCAAGAATAGCAGTTGTCGACAACAGTGATTTTGGAACAGGAGCACTGATGGTTGCTGGGGTTCTTGACAGGCTGGGGATCTTGACAGGGCAGCCAAAGTTGCTGCTAATTTTGGTAATAGGAATAATGCAGCAAAGAAGTAGACTTGAAGTATTATGGCACTATCAAGTTAGAACTGTAATGTAGTGGTGTTGGCCTTTAGGTTTATCTGTCTCATAATTAAGTATGTACGTAATGTTGTTAGTTCTTGTCCATAAGGACATGTGATTGTGTAAGAAAGTGCTAAAAATATTTGAAAGCATCTTCTGTAATCATGACCATGCAACTATGTGGGGTAGAGTCAAAGTCGTTGGTGGGAATGTGTGATATTGTGTAGAATCAAAGTCATTGGTGAGAAAATGTGATAGTGTGGAATATCTACGACCTGCAAATAATATGTCATAAATAAATATGGTTCAAATGGCAAGATCACATAGATTAAGGATTTTCTTTACCCACTTAATGTAACAATGGACATAGAACATGTATATTTATACATGTGTGTTGGAAATACCATTTTATACTTTAATGTTTATTATTTTTGTTTTATTATTATTACTTGAATTTCTTCTTAACAAGTGGTTGTGTTTCCTTTGGTTTTAGTGAAAGTATGGGCTCCAATGTTGTCTCTCTTATTATGGAGTATAATTCATCTTTGAGAATTTTTCAATTATTAAATTAGGTAAGTCAATTACTTAAAATATTAAATTTATTTCAAAAAGTTTTTGTTACTCTATAGGTTAGGCACTGGCTTGAAATATTAAACTTATTCCAAAATGTTTTTGTTACTTTATAGATAAGGCGTAGATTTCTTGGCTTTATGATGAAAATAATGAAGAGAAAATACATGTTAATCTGTTGCTTGTGCTCTTTGACTGAAAAATACACGGTGAGAGAAAAATGCATAATATGCTAATTGAGGAATGTTTTGGCTTGTCGAACTTATAGTATTGAATTTTAACACACTAACACTTTACAACAATGAACTAACAATATTCATGATGAAAATAGCAATATGGAAGATTTATCTACATAATGAAAAAGGCAATATGGGAGATTCCAATCATGTTCCAAGGCATTTTTTAAAATGTGGATGTGACAAAAGGTTGTTGTGGAAGGTGTTGTTTGTATATGGGAAATTTCTTGATCATTGTGTATATCCTAATGTTGATAGATATGTCTACTAATTGGTTCTAGTTAATGGGGCATTGATTTGAGTGTTCAATATATTTTTATTCTTTATCAAAGTATTCTTTTGTTGTATTTGTGTTCTTCAATTTATGCCTTACAACGTTTTCTTTGCAACTTCTAATGCAAATGCTAGTATTAATTACCATACCTCACGAGCCACACTCCGTGAATTGTTGGAGTTAATGCTTACATTCCATATTTGAGAAATTAGTTTGTGATGGTTGAGAAATTCTCTCAACCACTCTCTCTAAATTAGGAATAAGTTGGATCTCAAAAAACTCTATTTAATAGAGTGATCTAAATGTAATCTGTGTGTGAGTGTCTTTGCACATGCACCATTTGTGCTTAATATATGATTGAGTTTATGTAATTGTGTTATTTTAGCTATTTTTATCATGGTATCGGAGCTAGATATGAACCTGTGTTGTGAAGAGGATATTTGTAATTGGAAATATGTACTGGCTGTGAAATTCAATCCAGGCTTGGCTCTGCTATTTTGATGAAAGAATTGCTCTGGTTGCTTTGAACAGTCACCGTCTCAATGAGATGCGTTGATTAATACTGTGTAGATCTTAACTCTCTAGCTTCTTTTGTTTAATTACAGCATGAGTGCGAGTTATTTTTGCACAGGGCATGGATCAGACGAGAATTAGAGCGTGGATTTTATTTCCTTTTGTTTGCAGCATATCATGTGTAACGCCGGATGCAATTTCAATATGTAGCTCACGTCATTTTTCTTACTGATTCGTTGAGTTTCCCTGAAGAATATCACATGCTTCGAATTATATTTTAAACGGCGTGTTTTAAAACCTTTGATTGGAATACGTTTCCCTTTCATGTCAACGTGGGTGAATTTTATAAGTGTACAAGATCCTTTTTTGAATACGTGTGTTTTATCAGGGCCATCAAGCATGCTGCCGAAGAAGTTGTTACTCTAGATCTTAACGTCTATGGGATTCCAGCTTCATAACAACTATCATGGGTATTGCATTTCCCAGTCGAGCCATGCGGATCTTCAGCACAATTTACGCTGCGGATAGCTGGCCATGGAGGGAGGAAGGATTAAAATAGATTGGAGTCAATCTCCTTTTGTTGCCTCTTATCATTCCTTTGAAATCAATGCATGCAACGTGTCGTCTCAATCGTCTGCACGCTATGTGAACAATTGGTGGGATCAACCAGAATTTCAAAGCCTAGATAAATATCAACTGGGTAGATTTCAGTGGGTTCGCAAAAACTGGATGTGGATAAAGCCGACATGGTTTACGTTCCCAATTGTTTCCACCGCTTCTGTGAGGCCTGTGCTCTGGTTGATACGTTACCCAGCGACTTGCCTGCTTGCCCATGCAAGGGCTGCCCTACTAATTAAACTCTTTTAAAAATAACCAGCAGTTCAACTATGTGTCTGATGCCAGTACTTAAAGATCAAATAGTAGTAAGGCTCAATATCAATGGTTGTCCAGATAGTATGGCAGTTGCGGATCTAGGGAAGGATCCCTCATTAGTGGTAGACATGGAAGTGGTTTCCTAATGAGGTTATGCGACAGATTGGGATGTTGTCCAGTAATTGACTTCGGGAGGTCCTTGATTCGGGAGTTGAGGAAGGGAACTCGGGAACCCAACTTGCCAACTACACCTTTCCGAGGGTTACGAGGCAACTTGATGGAGCATCTACTGATAAGCTTTATTATTTTGTTATTTTCATGTAATGTAATCATTAAGGGGGGATGTTGGAGTTAATGCTTACATTCCATATTTGAGAAATTAGTTTGTGATGGTTGAGAAATTCTCTCAACCACTCTCTCTAAATTAGAAATAAGTTGGATCTCAAAAAACTCTATTTAATAGAGTGATCTGAATGTAATCTGTGTGTGAGTGTCTTTGCACATACACCATTTGTACTTAATATATGATTGAGTTTCTGTAATTGTGTTATTTTAGCTATTTTTATCCTAAATGATAAGTGAAGACGAATAGTCGAAAGTGTTTTGGCAACCGCTGTTCAATAAGCCGATTAAATTTTGTCTTCAAACGAAAGGGAAAGAGGCACAGTCAAGGGTGCGTTAGCCGCACGAACAAAGGCGCGTCAGCGTTTCACCACTAGTACTGAGAAAGTGAAACCGTCGGGGCCCACCGCACTGAAGCCGTAGCAACGGCGGAAGGTTGAAAGATTTGAATTCGTTCCAAACTCTAAGGGTTTTTTTTTAAGGTCGAAGCGTGAACCAACGCTTTTAAAATTCGAAAGGTCAAGTGTGAATCAAGGCTATTAAAATATTAAGGTTAAAGAGATATTAAAAGGTTTTTATTTATAATTTTATTTTATTAAAAAAAGGAAAGGCTGCTTTTACATATTTTTTGGGGAGTTTTTTTACTGGAAATGGTGTATGGTATCGAGATTTATTCAAAGTTGATAACGGGTTTGTAATTAAAGTGTTTTGCGGGAAAATTTTAAAGTGATTTTTGTTTTTTTTTTAAAAGAGAATTTAAAAAGGAAAATGTTTTTATTGGAAAGTGAATTAGAGTTTTAGGGTTTGTAAAAATTGTTTTATGCACGCGAAGATTGTGTTTTATGAAGGTGTATATTAAAAATTATGTTTTTTTTGAGGGTGATATGGAAGTAGGTTTTATGGAATAGGGAAAACAATTATAATATAGAAGAAAGATAATAGTTATAGGTTTCAAAGTGCAATTGAAGTAGATTAAGAAAAATAATCGAAAAGAAGAGGCAAAAACCGTTGCCATGTCTAGAGAGTTTTAGGTCACATTCGAGGAACTGAGAAGTCTAGCAAAAGATATAGAAGTGATCAAGATTGATTGGTGTAGCGTGGATATGCTATCACCTCCCATGTTTACTGGTAAAAATTTTGATTTTTGGGTTGTCAAAATGTTAATTTTTCTTCGAGGCAAAGAGTTTATTGAGTATCGATCTAATAACCCATATGATGAAGTATGTGATGCTTTAGCATTTGATTTTATAAAACAAGTACTAGATGAGAATTTTTTGAGCAAGGTAGCAAAAGCTACAGCTCCAAGGAAGCATGGAAGATCCTAAAAGTAGAGTTTAGCACAAAGGAAAGTGACATGCAACAACAAGATGTGTCATGGTCTGTTTAGTTAGCTGCGGATCTGAGAGTAGATGAACAAGACTCTAGGAAGACAACAGAGCTTGGAGAATCCCACTCAAAGGTGGACGATGGTTGTGAAGACTATAAAAGTGAAGCACATTATGTAGACATGCAAGAGAATATAAACGATCAAGGAATCCACTATAACGTGGATGGTGCAGATGAGGCGAATCCCATTGTGACGAAATACATGTGGATGATGCCTTCGAAGTGAGATGTGCATTAGTGAATCTAGTTGCAACTGCTGAATTTGGTGAAGTTGAAATTGTTAATGAACACATGCATGCTTGAATATCCCATAATAGAGTGAATGAAAATTATGTTGATGTTAACTTTGATGAAGAACCATTAATTGATGATGAGAGGTTGCACATGATGCAACATAAATATCTAATTGGTATGTTTTTATTTGTCGAAAGAAGACCACTTGTGTCTAGAAGCTAAGTGGAAGACAACATGTTTGTTGCAACAAAGGTTTGTAAAGGAGTGGAAGAGAAGGCAAAGAAGGAAGAGGTAGAGAAGAAAGCTCTCAGAATAGAGCATAATGAATATATTTCTAACATTGATCTTGAGTGTGTAGAGTACAACAAAAAAGAACAATGCCTGATGATGAAAGTGAAGAGAAAGAGATGGATGTTTTTGAAGACAAAGAAGAAAACATGGAAACAACTTTTCAGCAAAGAAGCCAAGAAGAAACAAGATTTTGCTATTAATAAATATTGAAAAAAGAAAGTCAGGGATATGAAGCACAAGAAGTAGATGAAAGAATACAGTTTGGAGATGAAGAGTTGTGGAAGTAGTCCATGGTTGAACGAATCTTTGAACATGAAGTTGTAGAAGATAGGATCAAATTGTTTTTCAGAACACATTCAAGACAAGTCAAAGAAACATTGCAACAACAACAAGTGAAGAAATATGAAGCCTACAACAAGAGAGCACAGTTAAGAATGAAGCAATTTTGACGATATAGAATCTAGAAGAAACAAACAAAAAAATTCAAAATTGTAAAACTTTTGAGTCATTATAAACCTAGCTGAGACTTAGACTATTAGACAAGTTTATGTTAATATTGAGCCAATTTCTATTGTAAGCTTAGTGGGCATAGTCGAGTCATGTTTGAGTTATGTTGAGTCATACAGTCGTAGTTAAGGGGGAGTGGTGGAAATTGTGATTACTCTTGTGTGCATGTGATGCATGAAGTGAGAGGTTGAGTTGAGTTGAGTTAAGTTGAGTCCAATATTAGAAGTTCAAGTTCATTCCATATTTGGAAATGTTAAATTTAGTGAGTGTTGGCAGGTTGAAGTTAGCATCAATTGAGTTGCAAGTTAAAAAAGGTATAAATACCCCATGTTGGGTTCATTGTAATTCAAAATCAAGTTTTTTGTGATCAATAGAGAAGAGCAACAACTCGTATTATTTTGCTTGTCATTTTTGTGCCTTTCCTCCTCCGCCTTTCCAACAAATATGTGAATTCATCTAGATCAACAACGTTTTTTGTATTATTATACTATTGCAGAACTAGGACCTGTTTTGTATGAAAGATAAAAAAATTTGTTTATGAAGAGAAGTTTATTGGTTTATATCTTTGAAATTATTCAGATGCTGGTTAGTGCTTCCTTTGCAATGAATGTTTCTTCAATGCTAATATAATAGAGCCATACAAGATTCAATAGCTGAATTGATTTACCATGCATGTTGCATTAAGTTTGAGAGTTTCTATCTTTTTGCTTTTCTTATGGCATTTATCTATTTTTTTATGTTGCTTCAAAAGTGTTACAATAAAGTTCTATGGGCTAGAAATAGATATTTGGAATTCTGGAGTGATATTATATAAAGATAGTGGGATGTTGTTGATATGAATGAAGAAATCTTGAAATATTTTAGTGGTTATTGTGAATCTATTGGTGGAGATTGATAGTAGTAAATTTTAATGGTGAAAGAGGTAATGGTAAAGTGAAATTGTATTCCCATAGCTAAATCAGATCATGTGTGATTAAAGGCACAACATGGATGGTTGTCCAGATAGTTTGGAACTTGTGGATCTAGTGAAGGATCCCTCATTAGTTGTTAAAAACATGACAATGGTATGCTAGTTAGGTTATGAGACAACCTATGACTATTGTTGAGTAATTGAATTTGGGAAATCTGTGATTCAAGAGTTCATGAGTGGAACTTGAGAATCCAACTTATCAACTTCACCTTTAGCAAGCTTATGAGACAGCTTGATGGAGCACACACTGGAAACTCTAAACCATTCAGAATGATTATATATTTTGTTATTTGTGGGTGGATTCAATAAGTTTTTGTAATGTAAGCATTAAATGGGGGACTTAGAATAAATGCTTAGATTCTATTTGTGAAAAGATGATTTTTAAGCTGATGATGGTTGAGATATTATCTCAACTTCTCTTCCTAAATTAAGAATAGATTAGATCTAATAACAAACCAAAAACTCTATATAATAAAATTATAACATAGCTTTTTATGTATAAATATTTTTTTTAAATTTTGATCCATCTAAATACTTAATAAATTAAAAATTAAAATAAATCTACACTAATTAAAATAAACCAAAAAATAAAAATAAAAACAAACCATTCAAAAACCCACAAACCACATATGGTTCCAAATAAATAAAAAACAAACTAGCAAAAAGATCATACTTTTTTAATATTAAACACTTAGAAACATTTCACTACGCGTACCCTTCTACTTGGATTACAAGTAAAATTTACACATATAAACTATTATGTTTTCATATATAGTATAAGTGAACCCAAATACATGGATGTTATAAGAAGAATTTTGACATATGTTATAAGAAGAATTTCGATGAAAGAACTTTGTCGACACATTTCGAACCAACTAGTGTGGTTCATGGTCAGGACAAGTTGAAGAAACAAATCCAATCTAGCAATTTAAATAGTCTAAACAGAGACTCCAACGGCTAAAAATGGTTCATGGTCAGGACAAGTTGAAGAAACAAATCCAGTCTAGCAATTTAAATAGTCTAAACAGAGACTCCAACGGCTAAAAATAATTAACGCCTAATTTTAGGCTTTAGGACCCAGGTCAACTTTTCATTTATTAATTTAATATTATTATTATTTTATTATCATTATTATTATATTTATTATTTTATTTGTGGAAAATAAGTTAATTAGGTAAAAATAATAACTAAAATAAACTAATGGTTAGTTTTTCAAAAATAATTCATATATTTATTTAAATTATTATTATTATATTATTATTATAAATAAATATATATTATATATATATATATATATTAATTAGACTATTCTATTATGTACACGAAGCCAAGATACAGTTACAAACAAGCTGACAGAGGGATCCTACTACCAGAGATAATGGCGGAGTGGATCGACCACGTGTAGCTAGGAGACAGATTGCCTGTTGCATGCGTTTGAGGCCCATTAAAATTCCCAAGCAGGGGAGAGCCTAACTAGCTGGCAGAAGAGAGGACCAGACCTATATGAAGCAAAAATCCCACACAAGGGAGAGCCAAGCTGACCTTCCTTCCCCTCCTCATAACAGAGGACGGAACCCCAAAATAACCAACTCATAGACAATACGTCAAGTAGACAGAATGACCTGCATAAACAATGCGGCAGGTAGACAACCAGAGACAAGTGGAGAAAGAGACCTGACCGAAGAGACTATGAACCCAAAAGAAAACCAAGAAGCAAAACTGATCGAAGGGGTAATTACTATATATATATATATATATATATATTATATATATATATATATATATATATAGTATATATATTAAATTAAAATAATAAAAGATACTTAAAAATTGTAATTTTAATGGGAAATTAGTGAGATAGAAGACCATACTTTTTTATATAAATATACAATGGT
>APFE031199155.1:51279-71589 GCA_000404065.3 Pinus taeda
AAAATATGAATATGGTTGATATAGATGAAAGTTTATGAATTTAACAAAAAAATTATTGTAATAAAAAAATAATTGTAACATGAATAATGTTTTACTAATGCACACATTTATCTAATTAATTATATATAAAAAAGTTAACTTGAGAGAAAAAAAATTACATATCTTATTGTAAAATAGACCATTTTGCTAAATCAACATAGATCTATCTTAAATACGGATCTAACATGAGGGTAGAAAGATCCAATTTCTTCAAGTGTAATTTTTTTTATAAGCCCACATTATTTAAAATGTTTTGTATAGTTATTTATTTTATTTTTAATTTTTATTTGGCCAACATGAGCAAAATCTCAACTTTATGCCTATATCTATCTATAAGTGGTGTGAGATGACTTTGGTCGGAAGCAAGTGTGTGACCGTCAAGTGAGATGCATGGGGTTCTAACACACGAAGGGAAGACTCAATAAAATTTGCTCTTATATAAATGAATGTTATAATCATAATGAGGAACTTATTAGAATTGAAATAATCTCAAATCTTTGGGAAATTGGTGGGCAAGGAGCCACTTGGCATAAATTTATTAAAACTAGTGGACCATTTTGCTAAATAAAATTTGCATATATATAAATGAATGTTATAAATAATAATGAGGAACTTCTCATGGATGAACTTATTAGATTTGGAAATTGGTGCGCCGGGAGCCACTTGGCACAAATCTAATTTTTTTAATTTATTAAAAGTAGTGGACCATTTTGCTAAATAAAATTTGCGTATATATAAATAAATATTATAAAAATAATGAAGAACTTCTCATGGAATAACTTATTAGAATTGGAATAATTAGGCCAATAGGATTTCTTATTGAATTAGTGTCATCATCAACACTTTCATTCTCCTATTGACATGTGGCATGGTTTCCTACTCGACATCTTGATATATCCTTCTTGACATCTTGCATGGTTTCTTACTAGATATCTCACTATATCCTTGTTTTCATTGTAATTAGACACTTGTCTCTTAGTCCTGTCTCTTAGTGGTGGTGAGATGATAAAATTACCCTGATTTTAAGCACTATAATCAACACTCTTGGCACCTGCTTATAATCAACACTCTTGGCACCTGTCTCTTGGTGTGGTGGGGGTGGTGGAGGTGGAGGTGGAGGTGGACGTGGGATAATAAAAATTAGCATGTTTAAGCAATTGCCTTATGGACTGTTGTGGGAGACGCATTGATACAACACAGTCACTCAAATTGTTGTTGGGGCTGAAGTTCTCTGTTTTTATCAATAGAAAGGTCGAAGAACCGCAGATTTTCGAAGGTCGAATCCCCATGAGTTGGGGTAAAATCCTCCTCATAAGGGTGTTGAGGGGCGCACATGTATTGCCTGAGAAACAGACCCTGAAGGTTTTTTATCACAGTAAACGCATATTCATAACACTTATCCAATGAGAGAAGTGGAATTGAAGATTCGAACAAAATGGCAACTACCCAGATGGCCTAGAAGGTTGGAAAACCACAGGCACCAAAAAAATACAGCCACCAAATATGGAGGTGGACACGCTCAGGTTTTGGTTTTCTTTTTCTCCGCCGAATCTAACATCACTCTGCCTGTTTCTTGGCACGGGTCTCTAGTTGCAGGCCACTTCAGCAGACTTCTCTCTTGGGCGCATGTGCTTTTCGCTGTGTCCACTCTCTCCACCCACGATCGCAGCACCCAGGTCCATCCCAGAGCAAGAAGAATGGTCGCGTAGCGTCGGAACTCTGAAAAACTCTCCATGGTTCATTTTCAGGCGCTAGCATCCCAAGTTTCCACAAACATTTTCCTTGGTTCTGGTTTCTTAGTCAAGGTTTCTTCCCCAGGGTTTCCTAGTCAGGGTTTCTTGCTCACGCTTCCTCGCTTGCCGTTTTATAGTTAGGGTTCCTACCTAGGGCTTCTCTATTGCCGTGGTGGCTCCCTTTACGCAGATCCTTATATGCTAGGTGGTTTTTCCTCTTAAAAAAAATTGTTGTATTTTATTCTATTGAAACACAGGTTGCTAGGTGTTTTTTCCTCTTAAAAAAATTGTTGTATTTTATTTTATTGAAACACAGGTCCCTATACTTTTAAGTGTTTTTTTACTCTTTAAAAAAATACTGTATTTTACTATGTTCAAACAACTGTAAAAAACCAGTGTCATAAATTGCAGTGTGTTTTTGGGTGACATTAAATATTTTTGCTCTTAAATTTTGTGTAAAAAAAATATACAGTGAATTTGTCTCTCTAAGTTGTGTATTATATTTCTCATGTCTAGCATCACACTGTTTGGAAACAGCAATGTGTAAAAAGCTAGCATAAAAAACACTGCAAATTTTAGAAGGCATAACGTTAGCTAATTTTCCTGTTAAAAAAAATCACTGTTAAAACCCATCCAAAAAATTGACAGTATGTTTCTTGGGCACCATAAAATATTTTACCTGTTAAATTTTGTGTTAGTTTTTTTGGTCCGTTAAAAAACCATTATAAAAACTACTATTTATTTTCTCTTTGTAAATAACCACTATTAAAAAACCACTGTAAAAACAACTATGTATTTTTTCTTGGTAAATAACCAAGTAAAAACACTACACTACAGAGAATTAAATTTAAAGAAAAAACATTAAACTTTAAAATATTAATAATAAATATGCATCAAATTACTAAATATCAAATATCCTTGTCCAAAACAAAACATTTTTAATAAAATTAATATTTTAATTTTATTATAAAATATCATTTGATTTTACAAAATATGCCCTCCCAATTTTTCATTAAAAAGGCCAACAATAATTATAACATCTCACTCCTCCATCTCATTAATAACCACCATCAATATTGACATTTTGTAACAATTATGCAGTTTCCCAAAACATTCCCACAAAACACAAAATTGTATGGTGAAGGAACATTAGACAATCTCTTTAAAAAAAACTATATTTATTTCCACAAGAAAAGGGGATAACACAAGAAAGTTTTTAACACAAAATTGTATGGTCAAGGAATATTAGACAATCTCTTTAAAAAAAAAAAACTATATTTACTTCCACAAGAAAAGGGGATAACACAAGAAAGTTTTTATCAAAATTCTTTTGATAAGAACATTGGACAATCTCTTTAAAAAAATATATTTAAGTCCACAAGAAAATGGAATAACACAAGAAAGTTTTTATCAAAATTCTTTTGATAAAAACATTGGGCAATCTCTTTAAAAAAACTATATTTACTTCCATAAGAAAGAGGATAACACAATAAAGTTCTTATATTTACTTCCACAAACATTCATCATTTTTTTGTTGATTATGAGCTTCCTACTCCTACCATTAGAATAAAAAAAACCCAAAAAAATAAAATAAATAAATCAAACAGAGAAAATTGCACCACACTTCAATTGAGCATTTCCACTTCCATGTGATTTCCAAAATGATTGCTATATTTTATGTGATTTTGTTTGTTGTCACCAGGCCCAACATTCTTGCCCTCTTTGTAATATATCCGCTAAATAGTAGATTGGTGTGGACAATTTGTGCTTAATGGTCAGTTAATGTTGCAATAGGCAACAATACAAAATAATAAGTAATTTAATATTATTTTATAAATTAATTGTGTAATCTAATGGGCAGAAGAGTTACCTGAAAAATTATGGAAATTCCAAAATATTTAGTGAAAATTCCATGGAAATAGAATTCGCCTCTGATTCCTTCACGGAAGTTCCTTATGTGCAACCAATATCGTCCCTTCTAGCATTATCCTCGATTTGCAAATTATTCCTTACAAGTGATGAGTGGTCTTCATTTTGCAACTCTGTCATTTGAGGAGATAACTTGGCTTCCGCTTGTGATTCAGCACCAAGAGATGACTTGGCGGCAAAGCCGACTGGCTTGCCCTGATGTGCACAATTTGTTACGGGTCTGTCGCTGCATCTCAACGAATGGACTCCTGCTCAACTATTGGGTCACCCTTACACCTCCCCCGCAGACACCCTCCTCCATAAATAATAGCTTTCACCATTTTGCTTTTGCATTTTGGGGGATGGAGTGCGTTTGGAACATCTTCAACCAAAATAAACATGTCCTCTTTCTCTTTTGTTATCTATCACTATGTTTTTTTTAAATCAGTATGTCCTCTAGTATGGGTGGGATACAGTTCTAATATTGAAGGGAAACGGAATACAGTTCTAATATAGATATAGTAGTATACATATAGTTTCATGACACAGTAAGTATCGGGATGATAACAAATGTAAAACATATATTCTGTTTTGTCTCCCCTATTTGGAGTTTCTGAACTCTACGCCATTTCCGTTTGTTAAGATTGGTTAACTTTGTGTTTCTGGATGACAAGGTATATTCAATATTGGTTCATGTGGTTGTAAAAACAATTTAGTTAATTAATTTTGTTTGGACAACTGGATAATTTTATGATAATATTTTATTGCTATGAAGATATTCAAAATGCCGAGCATAATTTTTTGTACAGTTTGGTTCACAACTCAGGGAAACAAGGTAGCATAGATCCATGTTTGTATAAAAAATGTTATTGTAAATTTTTTTAATTTCTAAAGGTGAATAAGTGAAAAAATGTGTTCCTATTATGTTAAATTTCCACCGTCTAATCATAAATAGTAATTTTCAATTTTAGTGGTTTCTGATTTATTTAAATTAATTAGAATTTTTTACTTATTTTTTTTATAACATACAAATATAATTTTTTTGTTGGGTTATACATATATATTCCCAAGTAATCTTCATTAGTTGGGATTTAATTTGGGAAATTTATTGATTTGATTTATTTTGAATGATTGATTGGATTTTATTATATAAATAATTGAGAGAAACGAAGAATAATAATTTGTATCATTTTGATTAAAGATTTATTTTATTTTGGGCAATTTATTGGCTAGGTTTAGTGTGAATGATTGAATTATTATAATATTTATTATTTTGAACCAAAATACAATTCTTTCAAGTTAACATTTCTATCCGTTTTTCTTTGCACCTTTTGGAGCAATTGCTAGTATTAAATTTCTAGGAAATTGGTGGGCGGAGAGCCACTTGTCATGAATCTAATTTTTTAAAATTATTAAAAGTCACTGCAACCTAACAAACTCTATACCATACTATAACTGTGGATAAGCATTCAATCTAAACATATGCTAAATATTTCCCGCTGAAATCAATTTAAATAATCAATTAAAAATAAATAAATAAATAAATAAATCCAAATTGAAATAAAAAACTAAAAAAAAAACACTGAGATAATAAAATCAATTTATAAATTTTCAAACGCATTAAAAAATCATAATTGGACTTAAAATTACATTGCCAGCCAATTATATTGCCAAATTTCGCAGAAGTTTGCGCTAATGAAAGCAAGGGTTGTTACATTTAAGTCGACCATCCCTGATGGACGTGCGGATTCAAATAGAAGTGGCTTTCTTATGTAATTATTTGCCACGTCAACTACTAATACGAATATACCGGGGTCTCCTGTGTAATTGTTTACCACGTCAGCTATAAATTAGGTTCGTGTCAATAATACATTAGTCAACTAAATATTCACCATGTCAGCCGGCCATAGATTAAGTTTGGAGAATTGATCATAGATCCGAAGAAAATAAACCAACTCAGAGTTGCAACGGGTTTATGGTAATTTTTTAAAGAGAAATGTATTATATTAGGTAAGAAATGTTACAAGTTATATAGCTAAATAAGAATATTTTTATTTGATTAATTTAAACCAGTTTTGTTTAAAGTGGTAGGTGGTTTTTATGTAAGTGGAAAAATAACAAAATGTATAAATCTACATCATATCATAAGTATATGTTAGCACCCAAAATTCAAAGAGACAAAATATGTTTTCTTTAGAAGAGTTTATTACATCTATATGAAGGTGGGTGTTTCACATAAACAAATTATAAAGAGATATCAAGGTAAATATAGTAAAAAAACTACAGTATCACTTAATTTTGGGTTGGTTTTTGGATTTACTTTTTTCGTTTTCTATTTGGTTACTTTCACTTACTTATTTGGCGAAGGAGTAACTTCGACTTGCTGAAGAATTTCCTAACATGTTGTGATTGCGTTCTTTTCCGATTTTGAGGAAATTGATATGCAGACTCGCTTTACCGCTCCCAACGACGCAATAATATTGTTTATTTATGTGTGAATTGCTAAGATTTTATTCTTCCTACTCTCCTTGCGATCCTCTTCTTAAGAGATAATTTCATCATTTGGTCCATTGTTCTCCCGATTTGAAGATTCATAGACCTCTTCCTCCATAGGAGGCAGGCTGCATGATTTCCAAGCCTTAGATTTAGTCTTCCGTTTTACTGGATTTTGAGTGCAAGAGTTCTGTAGGTGCACTGTTTGATGGCGTAAGTGACAATGAAAATCCATTTTCTCATAGTCTAGGAGTTGGATCCAATGGAAATCACCTACTTTCAGGTTGATTTTGATTGGAAAGCCTTTACTAATGTCGATTTCTACACATCATACTGAAAGTATAAACCCCACTTTGGCCTCTCGTAAAATATGTGACTAGGAAGTAACCGAGGGTATTTCCAATGCTTGTAAAAATTGAATCATGCCATAGATGAGTCGACAAGTTTGGAAGCCATACCCAAATGGGGTGCTTTGTAAGTATTGTAGTAGAGGGGTCGAAACTTGGGAATCAAGGGGTCATGAAAAGCCCCGCTTTTCCTTAGAACCATGGGCCCTTATATAGAGCACTCTAGTAATCTTCCTGGTAGGAAAACACAACGATGAAGAATCCCTTAGAACATAAGAGAACCCTGAAGGATTTGGTCTAATTAGAGTGTATCAAGTTGTAAAGATCTGTTGTTCGAGGCTACAACCCATTGAAACGGCAAATCAAGCCATGCTCTGCCATTAGCTCGTGAAGAGCTTTGAGATCTGGATGGGAAATGTCAACAGAGGGAATATCTTTTGACTTTTCCACAATTGCATCCTGAGAAGGAATTTCTTTGCCTGGAGTTTGAGAGCTAGTTGAAGGAGGATGAACACCCTGGGGAATCTTCTTACGAACTACATCTTTATATGAGAAATTCTGGGAGGAGGAGGGTTTCCCCAAAGCACCCCCTCGTAGACAGAGAGTCAAAATCATAGTGGAATCCTTACAAAGTTGATAATGAGATATAGGAAGAGGGTCTTTTAATTGCTTACCTTCATTAAAGAGGCTTTAAACCCTGTGAGGAATCCCTTATTTGAGCTCCAACAAAAGCTTGAGGTCTCTTATGAGATCTGTAAATCTCACCCAAAATAACAAAGAGTGTCCAAACACCATTTTGACTGAAATATGGAAGGTACTCTTACATGTACAACCCTTTTGAAATTGAGCTTCCTCATCAACTAGGGTGTTTGGCAAGGGCGCTTTCTCTGCAACCAAAGCCTCTTGCAACATAGCTTCATCTTCTCTATTACAGGATTGTTGCTCAATATTCGGGGATTTCTTCCACTTGTGAACAAACCCTTGATGGGGGAAGCTTCAAAAGTTATGCTTCCAACTTCTCTGGCTTCGTTACCAATGGTGGCAATGATAATAGTATTCACAACAGATGGCGATGAAGCTTATTTGGGTCTCCCCCTCAGTGAGACCCAAACGCTCATCTATAGTGACTACATTCGCGAGGTTTCTACGTAGAAGGTGTTGTAGTTCCATTCGCAGGGTCTCGACATCGTAGAAGGCCATATTCCAAACACAAAATATGCTTGCCTACATAGACTACTGTACTTTAGATATTGGTAATTAGAAACATTGTAATGTTCTAAAAGAATTTGAAGTCATTTTCCAAAAAAGGCACTCTACATAATTTTAAAAAACACTCTCCATAATTTGATAGTGTTTTGAAAATATCTAAGAGAAAATGAAACAGAAAGGGAATATATAAATCAGGCGGAGGAACTTGGACATGAGCCCAAGAATTCCTAAACATAAATTATGGTGGAGGAATTTGGTCATGAACCCAAGTATTTCTGAATGTCACTATGACCCCAAGTATTTTTAATATATTCTTATTAGTAATTCTGTATGTAAAGTGAATCATAACGGGGTTACTCTTTCATGTTGGATGGCTACCAAGGGGAAGTACAGATGGCGTGGTATTTTGAAGAGGACATTCTGGAAGACTATAACTTATTTTTCAAATGTTTCCCTTTGCCAATCGTTGATCTTCTCTAGTTACGGTGCTCTAGTTTCTTGTTTTCATGACACTTGTTAGTGAAGCACACTCATTCTAAGTTTACGTGAACTCATTCTCTCGAGTTCTTTCATTTTGATTAGGGGTCTAAGCTACTGATGCATATCTTTTGTTGTTGTTGTTATGGGCTTTTGGCATTGTTGTAATGGATTGTTTTGTGGTTTTGGGATTCTTTGGTTGTTAGAGAAGCTGGTGCTTATGGAGTATACGAACTTGATGATCAAGTTGTCAATGTAAATCTCTTGTTTTGATTGTGAATATAAAGTACTTTAATTCACACAAAAAATAATCATAATGGGGTTATTTTGCAATGGGCCTTTTTAATCGGTTAGATAATACATTAATTTTTGCTTACTAATTGAGCACACAAGGAGAATAAAAGAGATTTCAACGAGTAAGAGGTACAATTTTATGTAGGTTAAATAGATTAGTGCTTTGTTGTTTTTTATTTAGTAATTTCAAATTATGTTATGAGTTTTGAGTTTATATGCTTTTCCTCGAAGTCTTCTTTATCACAAGCCTCAATCTTTTGATTTTTACTAATTCCAAAGGCCATCTCCCTTCATCCCTTCCAATTGCATGGTTGACAAGGTTGGTTGCATCTAGTTGTCTATATCTTCTTGGTATCCCCTTTTTGAATTCCCTTCTTGGTCTCATTCTTAGGCCCTAGTTTTTCCCCTCCTCCAATACCTCTATTCTATCACTTAGCTAGATCCCTTCCACTCTTGTGCTCCTCTCCCCAAAACACCCCTCCAACCTTCTACCCCTCCTATTTTTCATCCAAGCAATATAGACACCCCATCCCAACTTCTTTACAATTTTGTGGCAACGTCTAGAAGAGGTCCCAAGCTCCAGTAGGAGCAAGCCTTGTCCATGTACTCATGTTGAATCTAGTGTAGAGGCAATAGCCCATAGGGACAAGGAGGTCACTTGCTTACTACAAGAGGAATTGGATGTTGTTGAATGTAAAACTCTAGTTGAAAGAATTTTTTTCTCTAACATATAGGTGGTAGATGATGCAAGGAAGTGGGTTCCATATATGGGTAACACTACCAAAAACAATCATGGGAGAGGTGTTGGTTGAAAAAAATGAAGGTCATGAAGAGGTTTTCTTTGTATAGACACTTTGCGTTAACAATTCAACAAAATGGATGAAAAAACTTCAAATTTGGTCAAGAAATTGGAAAACCTACATTTTTACAACAATGAAGAAGATAATTAGTCCACTGCTCCTATCTATATGGATTCCCCAATAGATGCATATGCTTATTGTTTTCTTAATTTTAATTCTAGATTATGAGTGTTGGCTAATCACACTTATACATAACTATGATAAGTTTTTCTTTTTTTCTTTTTTTTAAGGAGTGTTACATTGGGCTATTTAGTGAGGGATAAGTTTCTAAAACTCAAGGCTCAATACTATACCTTCCTTTGGATTTCCTCAGGGGCAAACCAAAAATATGAACTATTTAATCTCTCTTTTTTGGTTGATAATATAAATCAACTTAATTTTAAAAAAAAATTGGCCATATTAAATATTTTTATATAGTATATTAAATTCTTTAAATTACAGAAAAATGCCAAATTTATAAAATATATAAATATGAATTTGTATATTATTAATATATAGAGTAAAAATTTATTAAAATTAAATATATTTAATAATAAATTTATATATTTTCAAAAAAAAAAAACCAATATTTTGGTGATTTATTAAAATTATATTAAGTTAAAATTTATGTCAATAAGTACAAATATAAAAGAAGATCATAATTTGGAGGTAGTTTTTTGTTTTTTTGTTTTTGTTTTTGTTTTTACTTTAGAGGAAAAAAACTATTTTTTGTTATTTTTTCAAATAAAAAAAGCACAGGACTATTTCTGAAGATTTCGATCGTATTATCAGAGAGAAAGTATATTGGAGACGATGTTGTTGACTGTAATATTGCATTTTTCTGAGTAAAATAAAATTCAAACCATTTGTTTTCTTAGTTGTAATCAGAAGGAAGAAAGGTTGTTTGATTACAAAATAACCATAAAACATAAATTTACCTGTCTATTTTTTGTATTTAATCATAAAAGAAAGACTGCAAAAAAACCATGGGAGTTTTTCAATAGCAGAAGATATATCAATTTTGATGTTGTCATTGAAGTTTTAACTTAAGAAATCCTCTTTGATATGTAATAGTCCGACCTTTTCTGATCGAAAAATTGAGCTAAAAACTCTCAAAACTGGGGATGAAATGAAAAATTCTTCTAGCTTATATAGAAATTCCTTGTAGGTTTAAACTAGTTATGTAATTTTCTAAAACAAAATACTTTAATCTACAGTACTCATCAGTGGAAAAAATTAATCGATCGATAAATCATGAAGCATACAAGAGAAAGAATTCAATCAACACATTACACAATGATTTCCTAGGGAAAGACATAGTTAAAAACCCTTGCTATCTGTATATTGCATTAGTCAGAAAACATGAGAAGATTACAATGATTTTCTCAATCCCAAGAAACCTCTGCGCTATCTCTCTCTGTCTCACAGCTTCCTAGACAAGCCTAGGCCAGTACTTAACCAATTTTCTGCTTTCCCAAGTCCCTATTTCCTTGTATGTTTTCCTGTAGATTCACAAGCTCATGCAATTTACGAAAGCACATGACAAGAATCTACTTCTACTTTCAACGAGTTGAAGCCAATAGATCGATGAAAACAATATGAACAAGAAGAAGACAAATCAATGGCACATAATACAATAAGTTTTCTTGGGGAAAACCACTGCTCAAAACCCCGCCTATCTGTATTGCATTAATCAGAAATATGAGTAAAGATACAAAGCTTTTTCTCACTAGAACAATTCTGCACAAGTATGTTCAACTATCTGCCTCACAAACTCACTCTTACCAACACTTAGCCAATTTCCATTGCCTTCCAAGCACCTATTTCCTTGTGTAATTCCTAGAGGAATTAGCCACTATTTAATGAGGAAATCCTTCTTCCATAACTGCGCAATCCAAACTTAGGTCCTTAGCTAATTGCATGCACCATCTGTATAGCTCGGAAAATTATACAACTGATAGTACCCTATCCTTGAACCCTAATCTCAACTGGGTCTTCCTATGAACTGACATGCATGAGTTTCTCATGAGTGAATCTTCAGTTAGCTGGAGTAGCACTGAGGATGCACTAATGCACCGACTCACTACTAGACATCTACTAGTTCCTCCAATAGTTAGAACTAGTTTAACTCACTACAACTTAGTCAAACTGAGTTATCTAATTACAACTCAAATAAACTCAATATGGAACCGTAAAACATAGGGATCACACTTACATGACTCCAGATAGACTTCCAACTCGAAATTCCTAAGCTAACTAAGTCAACTTAACTTAGTTACCTATTACAAGTTTCTATGAGAAAATAATTACAATTTAATTCAAGGACAAATTAAATTGGAATTTCTAGATTATATTTTTAACATTTCCTGTTGTTATTTTCAACATTCCTTGTAGTGTTTCCTTGGGAATTACCCCCCTATTAATTAGGGTAATTCCTCAATATGAATTGCATAATCCTCATAGTCTTTCCTTTGACTGCATGGACCACCTGTACAATTCATATGATTATAGAATTGATATTACACTACCCTTGAACTCCAATATCAACTGGTTAACTCTCAGATCTTACATGCATGAGTTATTTATGAGTGAGTCATCAATTAATTGGTTGAACACATGAAGCAACACCCCATTGTATGACATCCTACTAGTTCCTCCATCAGTTGGAAGTAGTTTAACTGAATGTAACTCAGTTAAACTGAATTAATTAATTACAACTCAAAATAAACTCTACCAGGGCCCCTATAAAGTAGGATACACTCTACAGGACTCAAATTAGATCCTCAACTCGAATTAACTAGGCCAACTAAGTCAAATTAACTTAGTTAACTCGTACAAGTTGTCTTGAGATGTGGAATTACAATTTTATTCCTAATTTAATGCAAAGAAAAAATTAAATCATGAATTTCTTGTTGCATTTTCAACACTCCCTCTCAACAAGAAATGGATTATTAGATACCCTAATCCTGCCTCTATGGAACTCGAATTTTCCTCTTGATAGTGCCTTAGTTAATATGTTTGCATCTTGTTCCTATGTAGGAATGTACTCCAATAACATGATTCTCCTCTACACATGATCTCGTAGATGGTGATACCATATGTTGATATGCTTGGACCGATCATGAAAAACTAGATTCTTAAAGAGTTTGATACAACTTTGATTGTCACAGTAAATCATTGTAGGATCTATTCGTTGACCAAATAACCCAACAAGGATGTTCCTCATTCGGATAGCCTCACAAGTTTCTTGACTAACATCCATGTAATTTGCTTCTGTCGAACTGAGTGCAACTGATTTCTACCTCATGTTGTACCAAGAAATTGTTGTTGACCTAATACTAAGGATTCCCCTTAATCCGCTCTTCCTGTTGGATGGACTGCCTCCCTAATCTACATCTATGAAGCCTTGCAACTTCACTCCCTCTATCTGTCTATACCAGATACCAAACTGGGTGGTGCATTTGAGGTATTTCAACACATGTTTAGTTTCCTTCCAATAGAGTTTGGTTGGCTTAACCATTGCTTGACTAAGCTGGTTAACTGGAAAACACATGTCTAGTCGTGTGTTCACTAAATACATAAGTGAACCCACAAGTTGGTTGTAAATAGTAGCCTCCACTACTTCACTTGAAGTAGTATCGTCCTTCCTCCAATTTCCTACTAGAGGAGTCTCCATGGGTTTATTGCTTTCCATGTGGAACTTCTTCAATATATCATTGGCATACTTGTCTTAAGAGACAAGCAATTCCTCATCTCCTTGCCATACTTCCATACCAAGGAAATAATGCATGAGCCATAGGTTGTTCATCTCAAATTCTCTTGCAAGATCCTCTTTGTAATATTTGACTAGCTTCTCATCACCTGTTAGAATTAAATCATTGACATATAGTACTATTATCAACAATTTACCTTCAACCACAATATGGTAAAGGTTTACATCTACTTCAATTTTGGTGAAGCCTAACCTGGTGAAATAGTTGTCGATCTTGGTGTACCAAGCACAAGGTGCTTCTTTCAAGCGTTCACTTGAGTCTCCACACATGTGACTTTTTGTTGAAGGTCTCAAATCCTTCTAGTTGCTTAATGTTCACCTCTTCCTCAATCATTCCATTGAGAAATGTTATCTTTACATCCATCTGATGTATCTTTCATCCCATATGCGCTGAAAGTGCTAGAATAGATTTGGTTGAAGAGTATCTTGATACTGGAACAAAGGTATCCTTGTAATCAATCCCATCCACCTGAGAGAACCCTCTAGCCATAAATTTGGCCTTTCGTTTCTCGACACTCCCATATGTTGTTTCATTTACCTTGTAAAGCCATATGGAACTCACCACTGACTTTTCTGCTGGTCTTGGGACCACTTCCCAAACATTGTTTCTGATAATGGAGTCACACTCCTCTACCATGGCATCAACCCATACTGGTTGTTGCATTGCTTCCTTGAATGAGGATGGCTCAATCTCTACACTCTCCATCATCAGAGCCATGTAGCCAGTGTACCGATCTGGTGTCCTCCTCTGTCTGCATTGTGATGTGGGTGCTCCTACATTCTCTTTAGCATCATGCATCAATTTTTCATCTTCTATGGTACACTTCCTTCCATCTCTGGAAGTCTCTGAATGAGTGGATGCTTCCACTCTCTGCTCCTCTACATGTGGCTACTCCACATCATCTTGAGGTTCTTCCTTTGGAGCTAAAATCTCCTCATTTGTATGCAACTGAAGCTCCCTCTCAAGGGAATATCTCATGGCCTTCTCTTCATCAAACTTCACATCTCTATAAACCACTATCATCCTGTGAGATTGAAAGTACACTTGATAGTTGTGAGGTGTATCAGTGTACCTCACAAATATGGCCAACTCAGTTGTCAGTTCTAGATTTTTCCTTGCATCCTTGGTAACATGACAATAAACTGATGAACTAAAGATCCTGAAGTGTGCCACATCTGTTTTCTTACCTAAGAAAGCTTCTTTTGGTGTACTCATCTTGAGAATCTGATGAGGATTCTTGTTTTGCACATATACAGTTGTGTTGCATGCTTCAACCCATAAGTGCAACGGTAGACCCTCATTGTGTAACATCACCTGTGCAACTCCCACAATACTTATGTTCTTCCTTTCAACCACCACATTCTATTGTAGGTTATGGGGTGATATTAACTCTCGTCGAATTCCTTCTGACGCACAAAATTTCTTGAATTCATTCAACATATATTCTCCATAATTATCTCTCCTAAGAGCCTTCACTTTCCTTCCATTGTCTTTCTCAACAAGTTCTTTAAATTCAAAAAATTTAGAGAACGTATGGTCTTGCTTATGCATAAATAAAATCCAACACTTACGTGAGAAATCATCTACAAATATTACATAATACATATGCTTGGCCTTGGCGGCTGTTGAGAACAATCCACACACATTTGAGAAAACTCTTTCAAGAATAGCTTGCACTCAACTTCTACTATCATGAAAGGTAGCTTTGGTATACTTCTCCAATGTACACCCTTTGCATGTATCTCATTACTGTAGTGCACCCTTAACAACTTTAGCAATTGTAATGCCGAAAATCCCAAGCTCATCTAGACATTGGGTGAACCTGCTAAAGTATTGTGGTATTGTGTCGCCCTTCTCCATCTTGCTCTTCTAAAGGTTGTCCTTCAATGCTAACTTCCTGTGGTCATTGATGTTCTGAAACAAGCTGATCAAGGCTCGCCACATTTCATATTGTGTATCCTTCACATGTATCCTTCTAGTATGATCCTTCTTTCCTTTGCAACACATTTCTTCCACTCTGCCAGATCTTGAGCATCTGTTGTTGGAGGCTTAGGAATATCGTTGTCTATGAATTCCTTCATCTTGTTGTCTTCCAAAATTGTCTCCATTTGGTCCTTCCAACTAATATAGTTCGAACTACCCTCAAAGGCATATTCAAGTATCATCCGTAGAATGACATCTTGTTGGTTTTGAAGAATCATACTGCAAATTCGATTTCATCCGCAAAAGAAAAACTCCTATTCTCTTCTTCTAGAGTGATTTTTTCTCTGGTACCATGTAGAGATTCCTTGTAGATTCAAATTTCTTATGTAAATTTCTAAAACAAAAGACTTTAATCTACTCTACTCATCAGCAGAAACTATTAATCGATCGAGAAATCATGAAGCATAAAAGAGAAAGAATTCAATGAACACATTACACAATTATTTCCTAGGGAAGTCTAAAGCTAAAAACCCATGATATCTATATATTGCAGTAGTTAGAAAATATGAGAAGATTACAATGATTTTCTCAAGCCCAAGCAACCTCTGCACTATCTCTATCTGTCTCATAGCTTCCTAGAAAAGCGTAGGCCAATATTTCACTAATTTTCTGCTTTCCCAAGTCCCTATTTCCTTATGGTGTTTCCTTGGGAATTAGTCCCTATTAATTAGGGAAATTCCTCAATATGAATTGCGCAATCCTCATAGGCCTTCCTTTGACTGCATGCACCACCTATATAATTCAGATGATTATAAAATTGATAGTACACTGCCTTTGAACTCCAATCTCAACTAGGTAACTCTCATATCTAACATGCATGAGTTATTTATGGGTGAATCATCAGTTAACTAGTTGAACACATGAAGCAACACCCCACTGTCTGACCTCCTAATAGTTCCTCCATCTGTTGGAACTAGTTTAACTGACTTTAACTCAGTTAAACTGAATTAATTAATTACAACTCAAAATAAACTCAACCAGGGCTCCTATAAAGTAGGATACACTCTACATGACTTAAGTTATACCCTCAACTCGAATTAACTGAGCCAACTGAGTCAAATTAACTTAGTTAACTCGTATAAGTTGTCTTATGATGTGGAATTACAATTTTATTCCTAATTTAATCAAGGAAAAAATTAAATCAAGATTTTCTTGTTGCACTTTCAACAGCTTAGTCATAGCCATTGAGATCTTTGAATTGTTGTACCATCCCTCTCTTCATAGTATAAATGTCCTCACTCCAGATTGAGTGCTTGTTTTGATAACAAATCTGCAGAAGAGTTTAGCTCCCTGTAGATAAGGAAAAAACTAGTCTCCAATTTTTTTCTTAATTTCTTCGATTTTGTTTTTTCCACTTGGCTAAGTTCGGAGTGTCCAGGTGTGCTTTGCCAACAAGCCAATCAATAATATATTTGGAATCACCGAAAATTTGCATGTCGTTTATACTTTTAAGAGAAGTCAGGAACAATAGAGCCCAATCAAAAATGAGCTTTGCTTTTGTATTGGATCCATATCCTGAACCGATTTTGAAATGTATTGATTTGTTCCCCCGAAATTTAATCAGACCTCCACGTCCACATTTGTGATCTTGTGCGGCTCCGTCAAAGAAACCCACTGGAAGGTCTTTATAGATGGAGAGGGAGAGGATACTTTTCTGTTTTTTCTACTTTGTGACAGAGGATATTCTCTAAAATGTTATACAATCTTGGAGACATACAGAGGCACATTAATGTTTGCACTTCTTAAGATGACACAATTTATGAGAGCCCAAATGCCCTGGAACACAAAAATAGATAAGGTGCAAACATATTTATGTGTTTCCACCCAAGAAAGAGGGATATCTTCAAATGAGGACAATGGGGTGGTCTCTTTAATGTCCAAGGTCTGGAGCACAACTTTCCAGATATCCTTAGAAATGCAGCAACTTCTAAAGAGATGGCTCACTGTTTCTTCCTGTTGCCTGACTGCATCGATTTGGCCCCATGAATCCTCTTCTCCAAAGATTATCCCAAGATCAGATTTTGTTTTGATGGGCTAACTTAGTAAGAGAAGCACTTTATCTTATTTGGTGCGTTCCATTTCCAAATGTAGTTTTTCCACCATTTGTGATCCTAATTTTCAGTAGAATATGCAGTGGATTCATAGGCTACCCTTGCTTTCACCTCTCCCACAAATACATCGCAGCTCCATATCAGCAAGTCCTTTGTATTTTTTATGCATACACCATTAATGTTTAGTTCCTTTTTATAGGAGTCTCATTATTTAGCCAAAGTCCCTATCAAATCTAGATCAACTAGTTTAACCAATGGTTGCTGTCAGCTGATTCTATTTGATGGACATATCTTATGCCTTTTGAGTTTGGTAAAGAAATCAGATATGAAGAGCGTTTATACACTTGGTCTCCACCAATGAAAGGGTCTTTTCCAAAGGTCACTTGTTTACCATCACCCACTTTCCAGTCAAGTTAGTTGAATAGTAGGAAAATAATTCATGAGAGCCTTCCAAATGATGGATCCCCTCTAAACATGATCTTTTGGAGCTTATCTGAGCCATTCAACCACTGTCATCATTTTTAGATATTTCTCCTTTATCACTTTCCAAAGCCTCTTACCAAATAATCATCTCCACAATTTTTTAAAGCAAGGGATTTTCTAAGCCAAGTTAGGTTTTTGAAACGCCAACCACCAATTATTTTGACCTAGATAAAGATTCCCACGTGGCTAGGTGGATACCCTCCTTACTTTTTTCCTAGTCCACAAGAAATAATTCTATATCCCTCTTTAGATTTAGGTCAATGGATACAAAAAATAATCAATAAATCAAAATATATATAGGTTAACATATTTATATTAAAAAAATAGTGAATTTGGTATTAAGTAACCAACCATTAAAACATAGCATAATCTTATACCTTTTGCAAAAATTTCAACAAGATATTATATTTTTTTAATATAATTAAGAAATTTATTTCAAGTTAATTTGTGAAGTAACAATTATTATTAATTGTTATATGAGAATAAAGTTGACTCATTACTTGGTAATTCATAATGGTGCATATTTGCACTCCAACTAAATGCCTATAATGATTAAACGGTTACTCAATTTTTTTGATAGTTACTCAGTTTCCTTATATCCAAGAAAAACAAACTCTATGTCTAACAAAACAATATCAACTTATACTCAAGAACCCAAAATTATTATTTTCCAAGCTCTACAAAATTTCTACTTTTATAATTATAGACTATTATTTTCAATACATTTTATAAATATAATTATAAAATGATTAATAATTTTAATTATCTTTATATTATTTTATTTTATAGTATGTTAATCCAATAATTAAAATAAAAATATTTCTAATGGTACTTCAAAAGCTAAAATCTCTTGAGATATTCTTAGATTACTTAAAAATATTTAAATATTTAAAAACTAATAATCTCATCCTAATATTTAACAAAATAATTAAAATAACCCCAAAACTATATAATTTTATTACTTTTCTTAAAAAACGATTATAATTTAACCATTTAAATAAAAATTGATAACTGGCTAAGACAAAAAAAAAGCACAACGTTAAGTTAAAAAATTTGGTCCTCACGATAAGTGATCAAATTTGAAGGGCATGTCTTAATTTCATTTAGAAGGGCACACATCTAGGTCGCACTTCTATAATGAAAAGCATAAAAAAAAGCAATTCAATTGACAATAGTAAATTATTTTCAAATTTCTTTTTATTTTTTCACAAACAAAAAGATACTACTATGTCAAAGGCTGCATTAGTAAATGAATTACTCTTACACGTGTGATTGAGAGATGTAACCACACAAGATCATATTGCACAGGCCTTGAACTCACCCACAATTGAACCAACTATAGGGACAAAATCATAGTTGGGAAACTGCATATGAGTACAAAAAATAAACATATATACATAATTACATCTTAATGAAATTGAAATAGTAATAAAAATACGAAGAAACAAAAATACTTATATTAAAAATATATGGAAGGTCTCATTTATAAAATTAAAAATAAATTCTAGTTTATATAGGAAGTATCAGTGTAATTATAGCTTATAGACTTCAAATTTGACCAAATCACTATTCTATTGTATATTAAAACTCTTTTGGAAAGCTGAGACTTCCAATATTTGCACATCTGAAATTATTGGAACTACAGTCCCTGTACTTGGCCGCAAAATTGATCTAAGATAGCTTTTTCTTTCAGTTATAAAACTTTGACATTGGTGGTCCTCCAGCTTAACATATCTTGTGCAATATCCTGCAATGATTACACTCAATATGTGTTAGAAAAAATTTACATACAAACTTGAAAAATATGGTTATGCTTTCATTTACAAAAGGCAAATGGTATAGAACTAAAAAAATTCACTTACCAAAATGGTTCATTCAAGTGCTCGATAGAGTAAGACAATGATGGTAATAAACATTGAAACTTACTAGTTCTTTCAATCTATTTTCATAGTGGAAGAGGTTTTCGAGTTTTCATCTCTTTCCATTCATCATAAATAGCATTCCAATCTACCTCATTTACAGCATGAGGTGCACTGAGAGAGATAAACATTAACATATCCAATGTTTTTAAAGAAAGCCTTGACCTATCCTCATTTTTTATCTGATTTAATTTTGAAAAACTTCTTTCACAAACTGCTGTACTAGCCGGAATAACAAGAATTGCTTGCCATAGTTGCATTAAGCATGGAAATCCTTCAAACCATTCAATTTCACCTCCACATAGATCCCATGCTCCAAACATATGCTTTTTTGGGTAAGATTTATACATTGTACATATAAATTCATCCATTTCACCCATACATTTAATGTTGTCCACAAAAAGCAAGCCTCCAACACTAAATTTTTCACATAAACATGTCAACCATCTTCTTGTTTGAGAGTCTCTATCATCCATATCCTCATAATAATTACGAGGACTAAAAAACTTAGCTGCATTAAAAATAGGTAAATCTGTGAACCTTGCATTTAAAGAGTCAATCACCTTCATTACAAAATCCTTTCCCAGCATAGTGCAGTCATCTAGTGTCCCTGATCTTTGTGACTTTGGCAAACTCTCAAACCTCAATTCATGTACATGTACTATACTTGTGCAATCTGCAAACTCAAGAGTTCCTTGTTGTGTTTTATTTAAGAAGGATGATGTATGCATTGCACCTGCCCCAAATGTGCCTCTTAGAAAT
>APFE031199155.1:74333-90810 GCA_000404065.3 Pinus taeda
CCCACACTGTTTCGGACACGATCTCGTGCTTCTCCTTTAAGAGGAGCTTTCCCAGAGCATAGATGCAACAATTGGATTTCTCTCCTACCGCAAGATACAACTACTTGTTTGTTTTACTATCTTGGAGAGTTAAGTATTCCCTACTCCAAGACACTAGCCTAAGCTATGTTGGTGTTGGTGTAATAGAGCCCTAGAAGTAAAAATATTTCTAGATAAATTTTAATTAAGCGTTGTGTTATTTAGGCTGTTATTACTCAAAGGGGTAAATGGATACGAAACCAATGGTGTTATGACTCGAACCAAAACTGAATGCAATCGAATATGATAATGTAATATTTTCAATTCGATGAATCCTAACTAAAGTAAGGAGAGAGTTTCCATTTACTTCCAACAATGCAAAAAAATTGATCACTAAGAGAAAATATAACAAATTCTCTAATGCACTAATTTCATCAAGAAAAACTAATGCAAATCAATTCCAAAATATTCTTTTATTTTTATTTTCGTGTGCTAAAAACAAGCATAAAAATATGTAAATTCAAATCAAAGAAAGCTTGTGTTTCTACTCTAAAATATAGCATTTTAAATTTCTTTGTTTAATTTAAAAAGATATAAAAAAAAATATTTTCTTACTTCTTGATTTATAAAATTGAAATCCATATTACATTTGGTAAAAAAGATGATTGACATATTGAAAAATAAAAAATAAAAACAAAAAAATTTGTTGTTAAATCTTTTCCACTTACAGCTTATTATTCTCTTTTTACTCATTATTCTTCTATGTTCATTTCATTAACTAAACTTTTATGTTTAAAATAAGTTATTATGAGAGACAATTGATTGTAAATCACTTTACCCTTAACTTTTATTGGCAATGAAATTGAAAATCTTTCAGTTTTTGTTCCCCTTAAATATCTTATATTGTGCTATTATTAAATCAATCTATGTATCACTTTGGTCTAGCTTCATGAATTAGAGTTTGGGATACATAATTCATTTGGGATACAATGTTAATGAAATTGATAATCTTTCAATATTTGGTCCATTTAAATCTCTTATATTGCGCTATTATTAATTCAATCAATGTATCGCTTTGGTCCCCATTCACCAATTAGACTTTCAGATATTATGCTTTAGAGCATACATTCATAGTCAACACAAATGTATGAGCAAAATTAATGGCTACTCATTTGAAATTATTATTAATTCTTATAAATTGAATAAATTAAGCTTAATTGCAACTAGGAGAATGAGGTGTTTTGCATTTAAATTGAATTAACTAAATGTATGAATTATGTGTCTAAATTAAAATGAGTATGGAAATTTTAAAGACCGAAAATTTTCTTCAAATTGAAGATTGAAAATTTGAAGGATGGAAAGTAGAGTTCATACATTATTTGCAATAGCAGCATAAATTAAATGCACATCTATATTCGAAATATCGTAAATACATCACATCCCCGAGGTTGAATCAACTGAGATTTTGGTTTTGGAAAAAAAAAACAGCAAATTCCACTCTAATTTTGGCGAACAAGGAAGCCTGCAATTCGTAGAGGATTGTATTGCAATTTTAAGATGATTATAGTTGAGAAGATACATGGTGGTTCAGAGTCCAGACAGGATCCAACTCGGAAATTGTAGAACAAACTATGAATCTTGCTGTCTGCCCCAAAAAACCATGTTCGGTCCTCATATAACATTAATGCCATAATAATTGAGGAATGGGTGCCTAGTCCGCACCAACAGACAAAACCATCCCCAACAGCAATTACCCACACTCTATACAAACAACCAACTTATAGAGCTCAATTATTCTCATCAATTTATAGTAACCATAGAAAAGCCTCATTTGCGACAAAACCAACTTTGCAGCGTGGTTTTAATACCTGGTTTTAATACCTAGAATGAAGTATAAAGGTAAATCAATGGTGGACATAGCTGAGGTGTACAAATCAGAAAGCAGTTACAATATCCTCTGTTATACGAAGAGTACCTAGAATGAAGTATGAAGGTAAATCAATGGTGGGCATAGCTGAGGTGTACAAATCAGAAAGCTGTTACAATATCCTCTGTTACAGGAAGAATTTTTTACAGCAGAGCAGTGACATTTTGCAGAATTTGCACATATAGAATTAACCTAACCATGCTGAGACGTCATACAGTCCAAAACTGAAGCAACCAAAGTCCTGGACCATGAGCCGAAGTTGAGGCATACAGGACAATGAACCAATTCTAGGACATATTGGTATATATTCAATACATTGCAATGGAGAGGATTGCCTTCGAAAGGCTCGGGGATTGGTTTACAGTGTGAAGAAACCTGTCAAAAACTCCAGAAGAGGGGCAACTTGGTCAGGGTCGATAGGTTTTCCTGCTTTAAATCAACATTGCATAAATGAATTTTGGTGAAAGCTTTCGCATTTGAAATTCGGAAATTGTGCAAAGATCTCTGAAATGATCGGATATTCTTTGATTTAACATCAAATTCAAATATGAAACTCGGCAATATTGAATGATGAAGGCTGTGAACGAAAGAATACGGATTTTGTCTCAAATAAAATCGCATCTGGGATCACTTAAGTTTATATTGATTATAGATTTTGGATCTGAAATGGGGAGGAGTAAGTTCTTGCTCGAGATTTGAAAATATTCATAAATCTGCAATCTCTATAGAGTTGAGGAGGCACTGTCACTCGTTGGTGAAATGCATCGAGCCCATTTGCAACCCAATGAATTCACCTTCCCTAGCGTTCTTCCAGCATGTGCCAAGCTGGCGTCTCTGCAACTAGGCAGCAGATGCATCAGGAAATCACAAGCAGTGGATTTCAGTCTGATGCTATTGTGGCTAATTCTTTATTAGACGCTTATGCAAAATGTGGGTTCATAAGAATTGCGCACGAAGTGTTTGACAAAATATCCTAACCAGATGTAATCTTTTGGACTCTCATG
This sequence comes from Pinus taeda, assembly GCA_000404065.3. Lineage (NCBI taxonomy): Eukaryota > Viridiplantae > Streptophyta > Pinopsida > Pinales > Pinaceae > Pinus > Pinus taeda. Next base: position 77,283 of record APFE031199155.1, read on the forward strand.
ACAGCGGAATATTCAAAATTAGGGAATCCAAACGAGTTTTGGAAGCTCTTTTAGATACTCCATAATGATATATATGCTTGGACGGAAATGATCAGAGGATACGCACAGAATCGGCTGCTTGACATGGCTCTGAAACTATTTAATGAAATGCCTCAACGCAATCTAGTGCCATGGAATGCGGTGATAGCAGGATTTGCACAGAGAGGTAATGGTGAAGAAGCTCTCCAGTCTTTTAGACAAATGCAATTGGCAAATGTGAGGGCTAATTCGAAAACCTTTTCTAGTATTCTCCAAGTGTGCACGGGCTTGGGACTCTGGGAGCTCTGCATCAGGGTAAGGAGATTCATGAGAATGTAATTAAATTTGGGTATCAGTGTGAGGTCATTGCGGTTAGACATGTATGCCAAATGTGGGACGATTCAGAGCACCTTTGAACTGTTTAACCAACTGCATCAACCAGACGTTGTATCATGGACGACATTAATTGCGGTATATGCTCAGAATGGGTAGGGAAGGGAGCAGAGGCCCTGAGACATTTTCAAGATATGCAATTGGCAGGGGTTAGTCCCGATTCAAGAACTTTTTCCAGTATTATCTCTGTATGTGCCGACTTAGCAGCTTTAGATTCTAGAACAGGGCTTTGGGATACATGAACAATTAGTCAGAGATGGAATTTTCAAACTGATATAGCTGTGATAAATGCCTTGATAGACTTGTGCAAAATATGGGAGCAAGATGTTGTATCATGGACAACATTGATTGCAGGGTATGCTCAGAATGTGCAGGGAAGGCAGTGGAGGCCCTAAGACATTTTCAAGATATGCAATTGGGAGGCGTTAGGCCATATTCAAGAACTTTTTCCAGTATTATCTCTGTATGTGACAACGTAGTAGCTTTGGGATACAAGAACAATTAGTCAGAGATGGAATTTTCAATGTGATATAGCTGTGATAGACTTGTGCAAAACATGGCAGAGCAAGACGTTGTATCATGGACGACATTGATTGCAGGGTATTCTCAGAATGGGCAGGGAAGGGTGTGGAGGCCCTGAGACATTTTCAAGATATGCAATTGGGAGGGGTTAGGCCAGATTCAATAACTTTTTCCAGTATTATCTCTGTATGTGCCAACTTAGTAGCTTTATGACAGGGCTTTGGGATACATGAACAATTAGTCAGATGGGATTTTCAATCTGCTATAGCTGTGATAATGCCTTGATAGACTTGTGTTGCCCTATGTTGAAGTCATTATTGTCCAAGTCACTACTAACTAGCACATTTACTAACACTGATACAAGTAACTCATTCAGAAATTGGGAATATGAAAACATGCCAGGAATTGAGAATCCGCAAACAAATAAAATCTAGTACGTTAGGAAGTCTGTGGAATGCGCTCCTCTCCAAGCATAAATTGTGCTTAAACCTTGCTTGACAGGTGTTTGCTGAATCATAAATCTATGCTCCTCTCCAGCTTAAATCGTTGTCAAACCCAATACATGACCCATATTAATATCTAGTGGCTCTCAATTGAAACTACCAAATGAAATGGTATCAAAGGGTAATTGTGAATAATAATAATTAATAAGAACTTGGATCATATGCATAATTAGAAAAAACAACTCAAAAAGAAACGGTTGTCTTTTAAATGGGATCAACTTAGAAACTGCGAAATGTAATGGTATGAAAAGGTAATTTTGGCATAATAAATAATAAAAACTTGCATCATATGCACAATTAGAAAAAACAACTCAGAAAGAAAGAAACTGTTATTTTTGAAATGGAAGTTTCTCAAAATTTAAGTTTTAACATGAAGGAAATCCCCAAATTCAACATTCTTAAAATTTTAATTCTAAAAAAAATGAAATTTAAAAAAAAGGTTAACACTTCTTAAAAAAATTTAAAATATTATTCCAATTTTATTTTTAAATGTCAAAATCAGATTTTAAATTTTTTTTGAAAATATTATTCCAATTTTATTTTTAAATATCAAAAATCATATTTTAAATTTTTTTTGACGTGTAAAAATCTCTCCTACTTCTCTGACGTGCCAGAGTCCCTTTCAAGGACTCTGACGTGTTCAATTTTGAACAATGCTCACGATTTGTTGTGAAGACCGCGCTGTGTTTCAAAGTTTGATGTGATGCGAAAGGACGCCGCCACCGAAAGTCCGTCCTCGTGCGTTGATGTACACCGTTCAAAATCATGTGACCCCTCCTATCTCCTAAAACTTCAACCCTTGGAAGTTTGCCACCGTCGCATCTCGGCATAACTGAAGTTTTGGAAGTTTGTCAAGGCTGCGCAACTATTTCTGGAAGCTTCTAGAAGGTATTTTAATTTCTTTGATAGTTTATACTTTTTAACTTTAAACTATAGTTAATGTTAGTAATGTTAGTGGAATAGAGTGAGACCTAGCATATATATTTAATTTTTGAATTTATGATTTAGTAAGAGTATGGGAATCCAAACACTTAATAAATTTTATCACAAATCTTAAATAGAAAGGATAACACTTAAGTCAACCATTCAATTAATTATTGACACTTGCCGTCATTATTAAGAATGGTACAAACTCCTTTGAAAAGGCTAAATTATTAATAGATAAAGATAGTATATGCCACAAGTCAAATAATGTACTTAATGAAATCTAACGAATGATTTTGTAAAATCTAATCAGTGGCATATATCACCATTAATGACTCTATATATATGATTAGCTACATATATATGATTAGCCACAACATATATGACTGCCACGTGGCCTTGATATTAATGACTCAATAGTTATATATATGATTAGCTACATATATATATGATCAGCGTTTTAGAGAGCACAACATATATAACTGCCACGTGGCCTTGATTATAATGATAGTATGCCCAGGTTTGAAGGCAATCTTCTTGTTAGGCTGAAAGGAATAATGTCAGGGCAAAACTTATTTTTGTTTTTTCAAATGGGGACAGGATCATTCGGACATGTTAGGCTAGTCGTTACCAATTCATAAATTTGCACAGGCTCAGCCATGGTTCGCTTGACTTATTTCACAAGATTATTATTGTTGAGGATTTTCATCCATCATTCATGGAACGAGTCGCATGACAGTGAGTATTTATTGAGTAGATCTGGGCATATTTGTTTCCAATGGAGTTGTCTATTGAGGTGGAGGAATTGTCTGGACGGTCAAAAGTAGTTGGAATCCGGGTAAAAAAATTCAAAAATTCTGGTAGAGGCAGTGTTTGAATCGTGTTTTTGATGGTGGTAATGGATTGAACACCATCAAAAACATCGAGGATACCTAAAATTTTGAAGTTTAACAATTATATTTTGGATTTACAAAAATCTTTGCCCGATTTTCTCTAAATATTACCAGAATTTCCATAATTTTCTGGGTAACTCCTCCACCTGGTTAGACTATGTGGTTTCCAATAATAATTGGAATTGCTGAAATATTCTATGGCATTGTGGAAAAGGAAAATCACAGTGGCTTACTTTGTTTTGTTTTTTATTTGTTTTTTTTTTTTTTTAAGAATGTGGTGAAATGTCTCTTTTTATTTTAGGTTTTAGAGTTTTTATTTTTTAAGAATTTGGTGAAATGTTTTGCTTTTTTGTTTTGTTAAATTAATTATTTTATTTTGATTGTTTAAAATTATTTTTTTTTCAAAAGAAAAAAAAAAAACATAATGTATTATATTGAGTCAATATAATAAACAGATGTACATATAGCTGATGTATAGATCTTCCGCCTGGTCCATATATGATCATATAACCGAAATAGAGATGCAGCATAGTTCAGATAACAAGCTTATAGAGGCATACATATATATGATGGGTCATATATGAAAATGATGCAAAAAACCAATATATGCAAAAGTCCAGAATTACATAAACATGTGAATAAGTTCACAGATAGCCAGATTAATTCATATATCAGTGGAGCCATAGACCATGGTCCAAGTGGCAATGGTATTGTCCAAGATGGACATGAGAGGAGCAGCTGAATCATTGAAAATTTTGGAGTTCCGCCATTTCCAGGAGGTCCAGAGAAAGATAAGGATGAGATATCGCTAAGGGGCTCTTTGCCGGCTCCACCAGATGAAAGTTGCATGGGAAGAGTCAAAAACAGTGAGTGGGAAAACAAAAATATTTGCCATTACATACCAGATTTGTTGTATAGATGGACATTGGAAGAACATGTGGAAATTTGTTTCTTCATCTGCTTCACACATCGTGCGTCTGTTAGGACCGTGCCAACATCATTTCCGTAGATTTTCCCATGTGAGGTTCTTGTTGTGGAATACCAACCACGCAAAGTGGATATATTTTAGAGGACAACCTGCCTTCCAGAAAACCATCGGAAAGGACACATGTGCAGGAGTAATCTTGGAAAGAATCATGTCTAAGTATATGTCACGAACAGTCACAGGCTTCCGAGCGTTGGATACAGACCAAATGAGATGATCAGCATTTCCATGTCGATGAGTACCACTTCTGATTAAGAGTTCCGTGATGGATTTCCAAATGCCTCCCAAAACATCCGCCAAGCAGAGGGCATTTTTGTCCTTCTAAATTGGGGAAGAGCCTTGCCAAGATTCAATGAGATTGTTCCATGTGAAATATCCACACCTATGTAGATATGCAGATAGGTTCTCTGGAATGGATATATCACAATGACCACACAAAATAGGGTCAATACCAATGAGTATACGGCTACCTGTGAATAACCTCCATTTCAGTCGCGTGATGAAATATGATTCAATCTTCCATAGACTGTGCCATATAGCATATCCCTGTCGAGGCCCGATAGTCCCATTTCTGTACCAGAATTCCAATTCCCTTCCTTTCAAGTATTTCTGCCTGATAATATTGCTCCATGGACCATCACTGAAAATGCGTCGCCATAAAGTTCGGCATAAGAGTGCCCGACCAAAATGTCTTAAGTCCTTTAGACCCCAACCTCCAAGATGCTTTGGAATGGAAATGGCATCCATTTTGACAAGATGGAATTTCCGATGCGCAGACGATCCACCCCATATGAAATTTGTCGTGATCTTGTTCATCCGGTGAATGGTACAAGTGGGAAGGTAGAATAAATGTGCCCAATATATAGACATTTGAGACAAGACCGTTGTTGATAATATAACTCTGCCAGCCAGCGAAAGGGTCTTGTATTCCCAAGACGAGATTTTTTTGTAATATCTCTCAATTAACCATTCCCAATATTTAGCAGTGTATCTGTTTGCTTTTAGATGGAATCCCAAATATTTAATTCCATCTTGGAGCAGACATGAGACAATTCCAAACATAGCAACAATTCTGTTAATCAGATTCAGATTTGTTCCATTATGGTAAATAATGGATTTAGACTTGTTGATGATAAGTCTCGTGGCTTTTTGGAAATTAATAAGAATGTCGAATAGGCAATTCCATGAGTCCTGACATAACATAGCACATAGAAGAACATCATCCACAAATAGGTTGTGAGATATAGAAATATTCCTGCTAATCTTGATGGGCCGACATCGATTTTCATTAACAGCCTTGTTGATGTGTAAACTGAGAGTATTCATGGCCAAAATGAATAGAATGGGGGCAAGAGGACATCCCTGACGGAGGCCTCTTTCAGCAAGAAAATATGAGGAGGGAATGCCATTGATATTTATGGCGTAATTGACGTTTTCAACACATGCCATAATCCATTTGATCATCTCGGGCCGCAGACCGATTTTCACCAGTAAACATCTGATAAAGCCCCAGTCCAAACAATCATATGCCTTTTGAAGATCTATTTTTAGGATTGCTGCGTCAATATCCTTAGTGATCATGGAGAACATGCATTCCCGTGTGTTGGCTACAGCGTCAAGTATGTTACGTCCCTTCAGAAAAGCATGTTGATATTTTGATAAGAAGGAAGCCGGAGTACCTTTTATACGCTCAACAATGATTTTAGATATAATCTTGAAAGATATGTTGCATAAGAAGATCGGTCTGAAATCATGGAAAGTATCTGTGTCCCTCTTTTTTGGAATTAGTGCAATCAGTGTGGATGAAGTGAGATGATGAATGCACCCAGTCAATCTAGAGTCCTCGATCATCCTAATAAGATCCTGCTTGATGATGTCAAAAAAATGTATGTAAAATTCAATAGTCCAGCCGTCTGGGCCTGGACATTTATCCTTGCTGAAAGCCTTGAGGATTCCATAGAGTTCTTTCTCAGTAACAGGCTGAGACAGAGAATCATTCTTTGATTCATCGAACATTGTTGGAAACTGTTCGATGCCCCATAGGATGTCCTGAATGGCGCTTCCCCTCCCCCTGCTGTATTGGTGTTTGAAATGATTGAGCGCAGCATTTGTAATATCTTGTTGAGAATAGTAGAAATCTCCCTTATCGTCATTGATCCTCCAAATGGCATTCTTTTCTCGTCTAGCATTAGCGAATTTATGAAATAATTTAGTGTTCTGGTCCCCTTTTTTGAGCCATAATGCTCTGCTCTCAAGTCTCCAAGTGGATTCCTCCTGTTTAAGTAAATGGAGAATGTATCGAGTGAGCTCTCCGATACGGCGCTTGGTGTCAAATGGGAGAGAATTGGGGTCCATAGAATTTGATATGAATGCCAGTTCCCGCTGAATATTCAGAAGAGACAGCCGATCCTTCTTCTTTTTATCCCTTTGCCATTCCTTAACTATAGAGCGCACATAACCCATCTTTTCTCTAAAAGAGGGAGGAGAAGAGTGAGGATCGTCGGGCAAATAGACCTTCCAAGCATTGGATACAATGAAATTTAAATCCGGATCCTCCAGGAAGGTCCGGTTGAATTTAAAAGGAAATTCCTGTTTGAATCTCATATTTCACCAATGTATATATATGGGCCGATGGTCCGATATATATTCATTCCCAATCGAAAAAAAGGGCAAACCCATCGCGCCAATAATATCTGCATGAATGATAACACGATCCATGTGTTTGGCGATAAATGCTTGGCCGGCCCGACCATTGTCCCATGTGGGCTTCGGGTTCGATGGAACAATGTCAACAAAGTTCCTGTTTAAAAGATGGGACTTGATGAAATCAGCGAGCGGGTCCATCTTCCTGCCACAACCCCAACATTCATCAGGACTTAAAGTGAAATTTAAGTCTCCAGCAATCATGAGATATTGAATGTCACATAGATCAGATGTGAAAAACCTTTCCCAGAAAGGGAATCTGTGCTGGTATGGAGCATATGTGTTTAAAACATTGATGGGGAATCCTCTTCCTCTAAAATTTGCGGAGATCAAAATACCAGCAAAACATTTATACGCCTTGGCACATATTTTTGTGGTTAATTTTAATCAAAATCTAGTAAAGATTTTTAAAAACTTGAATTTAAGTTGTTTAATCTGTAAAATTTTAGTCTCAATTTGAATTTACTTATTTTAATTTGTAAAATTTGAGTGCCTAAAAAGTTTTGCAAAACGCTGAATCAATCTATGCATCCAAAAATGTATTCTAAACAAATATTTGAATTAACAATGAGTCTGTGAGTTACACTATGTTTAAAATCTAAATTTTTTGGATTGTATAAATAAATTTTGCTCCATAATTACACTTCAAACCTTTATTCTCCTTACTGAAAGAAAAATAAACCTTTATTTTCATTAAATTCCAATTAAATTTCAGACAAATTCCAATATATATAAAACAATTAAACTACCACTTTATGTTTTAGTTTTAAGAACAACAAATTCATACAAAACTTCAACCAATATACGTTAAATTTCAATAAATATATATATATAACTAAAGTCGCACAATCTTTATCTGCAATTGGAGATACCATTATTTAATTTAAATTGTTGAGAGAACAAGTTTATTGTATTGAGGGTTGGAATTTTAAAATAAACAAATTCCTTAAATTGAGTTCATAATTTCACAAAAACATAATTATTTTGTAAATTTTTTATTTATATTTAACGAAAAAATAACTTCAGGATAAACAATAAACAATTTACTAGTCAAATACCATCCCTCCCTTCTGCAAATAAGAATCGCATCATCCTGTTCATTTAATACTCATTTTATTATTGCACATTAAAGGCTCCATGCCCATTTTCAGTTCGCATTAAAGTCTCCATGTCCTTAGTTGAGTTAGCATTAAAGGCAGTCCTCACGGATGACGAGGTGATTCATAAATTATCTTCTTGTGCAACATAAATGCTGAATAGGTTATATATAAAAAAATATGATATTAAATGTTGTAACTTTAAATTTAGGTATTGTTTAATTATTTTATATTTTTGTTTAATTATTTTATATTTTTGTTTACAATGTAAGAAATATAAAAATAAGAGATAGATAAATAAATTTAATTAAATTTTTTATAATAATTTAATAATGTTTTATAATTTAGTGTAAGTAGATGTTAAAGTGTAATGTAAGTATGTAAACAATTTTAAATATTGGTTTAATTAAAAAAAAAGTTAAAAAGTGATATCTAATATAAACATTTAAATGGTGAGTACTCTATTATTAATTAAAATTAAAATTAATAAACAAAAAATTAAAATTTAAAAGTGATGTGAATGGAAATATTTAAATGTTGGCTCAATTAATATTAAAAGTTAAAAGAAATAAAAGAAATAAAAAAATATTTGTTATATTTTGATTTTGCTACTAATATGTGAATATGATTTGTTACAATATCATGGACAAATATCATGACTTATCAATATCACAAGCCTGAAACCCTACTTATTTCACAAGCAAAATATTTTATATCAATATGACAAGATTTTTAACCATCCTTGTTCACCCCCATTTTATTGTGGATATTGTTAACTTGTAAATAGACTTTGTTACAATACCATGGGCCAATGCCATGACTTATCAATACCACATGCCCAAGAAACATAAAAAATTTCACAATAAAATTTAGAATGTTTGTATGTAGGTTAACCTGATAATGCATTATAAATCAAAGCATAATACTATAACCTACTTTTACTATCAATTTGTGGAAGCCTAAAGATTAAGATGAACAATATAATCAGAAGAAGAAGAATCAATGCACAATACACATGAAAATACTTTGGGTAAAGCTTCATTTAAAAACCCCACTATCTGTATTATCATACAGGGTGGAAATACATAGGAACTATACAAAGCCTTAGCTCTCACAGCTAGCCAGCTCTCAGTACAATCCTCACAGATGCTCATAGGTTATCTTGGCTACTCTCCAGCCTTCCTCTCTGCCCTCCAAACTCCTATTTCCTTGTGTTGTTCCTCTGGGATGATTCTCCTTCAACCAAGTGGATGATCACTTGATCTCATACTTTGTCAGAACTACGCAATCCTCAAGGAATGATCCTTGACTGCATGCATGAATTTCCTTTATAAGAAAACACATGCAACTGATAGTACACTTTCCTTGACTTTAATCTCAACAAGATCTTTCTTAGAATAGACATGCATGAGTTTCTGATGAGGGAATCTTTAGTTAACTGGAGTACACTAGTTGAGTGCATGCATGCATCAAGTCACTGTTAACTCTTTATTAGTTCCTAAAACAGTTTGGAACTAATTTAACTGGACTTAACTCAATAAACTGAGTTAACAAATTACAACTCAAATATAACTCAATCTTATCTCCTTAATTTAAGGGATAACTCTTGCATGACTTCAGAAAGACTTTTAATTTGATTTTTTCCAACTAATTAAGTCAAAATAACTTAATTAATTATTTCTGAATAGCGATTAAGACTAAATTCGATTTTAATTCACAATTTAATTCAAAGATAAATTAAATTGGAATATTCTTGTTGCCACATTTCAACACTCCTTCCCAACAAGAAAGGGATTATTTGCCACTCCAGTCTTGTCTCCATGGAACTCGAATTACACTTTGACAATGCCTTTGTCAAAATGTCAGCATCTTGCTCCTCTGTTGAAACATACTGAAACAACATGATCCTCCCATCATCAACAACTTGCTTTACCTTGTAAATCCAACGGGAACTCACAACTGACTTGTTCTCCGGTCTTGGAACCACATCCCAAACCCTATTACAAACTATGGAGTCATACTCCTCCACCATAACATCAACCAAAATTAGCTGCTACATTGCTTCCTCAAAGGAAGATGGCTCGATCTCAACACATTCCCCTGCAAGGGCCATGTATCAAGTGTACGTCTCAGGTGACCACCTCTGTTTATGCTGAGAAGATGATGCTCCCACATTCTCTCTCGCATCCTCCAAAAATATTTTAGCTTCTCTTGTGCGCTTCCGTCCATCTTTGGAAGACTCTGCTTGAGTGGATGTCTCCACTCCTGGAACCTCTGCATGCGGTTGCTCCGCATCAGTCTGAGGCTGCTCCTCCTTAGGAACCAACAGTTCCTCCACATCCTGTAGTTGGAGCTCCCTCTTAAGGGAAACTCACATGGCTTTCTTCTCATCAAACTTGAGTTCTCTGCGAACCACTGTCCTCCGACTGGTAGGCAAGTACACCCGATAGTTGTGAGGTGTATCAGTGTACCCCACAAGTATCTCCAACTCTGTTGTTGGCTCAAGTTTCTTCCATGCATCCTTTGTCACATGGAAATATAACGATGAGCCAAAGATATTGAACTGACCCACATTTGGTCTCTTACTAGAGATATCTTCCTTTGGTGTCTTCATCCCAAGTATGCGATGCGGGCTTCTATTCTGCAAATAGACCGCTGTGTTGCATGCCTCAGCCCACAAGTGAAGTGGTAGGCCTTAGTCATGCAACATTTCCTGTTTTGCCCCTACAATAGTTATGTTCTTCCTCTCAGCCACCCCATTCTGATGTGGGCTATGAAATTTTGTCAACTCTCGTTTAATTCCTTCTATTGCACAGAAGTCCTTAAAGTCTTGAGAGACATATTCTCCACCGTTGTCGCTTTTCAAGGCCTTGATCTTCTTCCCTGACTCTTTCTCGACCAAAGCTTTGAACTCACAAAACTTTTTGAAGGTTTGGTCCTTATTCTGCATGAAATAAATCCAACATTTACGAGAATAGTCGTCAATGAAAATCACATAATACCTTTGCTTCGCTGCGGATGCTGTCGAGAATGGTCCACACACATTAGTATGAACTCGCTCTGAGATAGCCTTTTCTTGACTGTCTCAATCATGAAACGAAGACTTGGCGTACTTTCCCAAGGTACAACCTTTGCATGGGTCAACTTGCTCAAGTTTACTTTTGGGAAGTCCTATAGATATTTGCTGCATTATCTTCAAAGCCCCATGATACAAATGGCCCAACCGCCTATGCCACAACTCGCAAATGTCTTGGATTTGCACTAATTCTACTTTCGTACTGAATGCTACACAATCATCGACCTCTAGTTTATAGAGATTCTTCACTCGAATCCCTATCCTCTTGGTCTGACCCGTGGCTATGTGTCTTAGGAATGCCTTTCCTTTATTGAAGAAAACATCGTAGCCTTTGTCCTCCAACATTGCGACTGATACCAAGTGCTTCTTCAATCCAGACACATACATCACATCTGTCAAGGTGAGAGGAGCTCCATGCTCTCTTGAAAAGTTGTCATGCCCACTCTTGAAACGCTATACCTTCCATTGTCACCCATCTCTATGCACATCTTAAGGTCTTTCTCCTCCAAGGCACTGAAAATTTTTTTATTACCGGTCATGTGGAATGAGGCTCCATTGTCAAGATACCAGACACAACCCATCATTGATGACACCATGCATGCAATGAGGGTAAAGTACATTTCACACTGAGAGGCTAGTGCCTCACCTTCTGATCCTTCCTAGGATCTCTTCTTGGACTTCTTTGACAGGCATTTAGCCGCATAATGTCCCATCTCGTGACAATTAAAGCATCTCACTTTAGACTTGTCAACCTTCTTCCCTCCATGAGAAGAATTTGATTTGGAATGGGAAGCCCTCCCTTTCCATTTCCTTGCCTTACTTGCTAAGGCCATATTTTCTTCATTATCATCCTTGGATGAAGAACCATCTCGTGTGCTCCTCTTGCATGAGATCTGACCACGGTCGCTCCCAATCTGACAGTTTCTCCCTTCCATTCACAGAGTTCTGGTAGCTATTCCAACTCTTTGGAAGGACAAGGAGAGTGAGGATCACCATATCATCATCGACAATAGTTATTCCCACACTGCCAAGCTCATCTTTGCAGGTGGTGAGCTTGTTTAGATATGTGGAAATAATATCGCCCTTCTCCATCTTGATTCTTTGAAGCTTATCCTTAAGCGCCAATTTCCTCTAGTCACTACTGTTTTGGTAGAGGTCCTTCAATGTATTCCACATTGAAAATGGAGTATCCTTCCCATGAAGACTTGAGACAATATGGTCTCGAATTCCATCAACGATGATCCGTCTCGCCTTTGCTACACACTTCTTCCACTTAGCCAACTCTTGTGCATTAGTTGAAGCTGTCTTTTGGATTTCTTGATCAATGAATTCCTTCAAGTCATTGTCTTCTAATATAGCCTCCATTCTATGTTTCCATGCTATGTAATTCGAGCTACCTTCCAAGGCATACTCGAGTCTCAAGCCATAGAACGCCATTGGCCTACTTTAAAGTATGATATGAATTCAATTTGCACCTACAACCCCGAACTTCAAACTTCGAATTCTCTTATGAGTATACTGTTCACAGCTCCGTTACGGTGTAGAAAATTTCTAAAAATCCAACTCTGGTACCATGTAGAAAATTTCTAAAAATCCAACTCTGATACCATGTAGAATATCTGTATGTAGGCTAACCTGATAATGCAATATAAATCAAAGAAAAATACTATAACTTACTTCTACTATCAATTTGCGGAAGCTTAAAGATCGAGCTGAACAATATAATCAGAAGAAGAAGAATCAATGCATAATACAGATGAAAATAATTTGGGGAAAGCCTCATCTAAAAACCCCACTATCGATATAATTATACAATGTGGAAATACATAGGATTTATACAAAGCATTAGGTCTCACAGCTAGCCAGCTCTCAGTTCAATCCTCACAGATGCTCACAGGCAATCTTGGCTGCTCCCTAGCCTTCATCTTTGCCCTCCAAGATTCTATTTCCTTGCGATGTTCCTTTGGGATGATTCTCCTTCAACCAAGTGGAAAACTCATTTACCAAGTGGATGATCAACCTAATCTCACACTCTATCAGAACTGTGAAATCCCTCAAGAAATGATCCTTGAATACATGCATGAATTTCCTTTATAAGAAAACACATGCAACTAATAGTACACTGTCCTTGACTTTAATCTCAAATGGGTCTTTCTCAGAATAAACATGCATGAGTTTCTAATGAGGGAATCTTCAGTTAACTGGAGCATGATTTTCTGATGAGGGAATATTTAGTTAACTAGAGTACTGTAGGTTTTAACCCCGTACAAAAATTACCTGCATACGAATTCCAAATCACAGAAAAATAAACAATGCGAGAGCATAACACATAGAACACATATACACAGAGATTTCCCACTAGATCCCAAAACCGGGACTACCAGCTTGATTTTTCATTATGTTCCTTTCAATGT
>APFE031199161.1:1014-18369 GCA_000404065.3 Pinus taeda
AACTCAATCTCTTTTTGTTCTTTTTGAAAATGAAATTCACAACTTTAAATGAACAAGTTATATTGAAATTTTGCAAAGAGACAACGCAAAGGTAGGTCGCTCACGAGGGTAGACTTTGCGACTAGTCCGACTCCTAAGAAGACTGACAAAACCAGAGATATCTAAGGCTTTGCAACTTCTAAACCCAAAGTCACTACAGGACCAATATAAAAATTAAAACCCTAAGGCTAAAATCTCAAGGAATTTCACTAAAACTTTCGACACTAATGGAACAAGTGCAGGTGAAGATTTTTGACAGTCAACCAGTGGATCTGGGCAGTAAAGACTAAGAAAAACAAAATCTAAAAGGAAAAAGTGATAAAAAGGGAATTTTCTCAATTTCAACAGGGTACGCAGGCAACCTGTTTACCCAGGTGCGTGCATGCTCTGTGTACACAGATACAGTGCGTACAAGTATGCACTGTGTCTAACTCAGAGGGTGCGTACTACTGTAAAATAAAGAAAACCTAAGTTCTAACTCGACCCTAAGCTAAGCCAGCCAAAAACACAGTCAAGCAACCAAAAAACAAAAGAAACAAGACTCTTTTCAGATCAAAGTAATGCTCAAAGGAAAAATCAATCACATCAATGGATTCCCCAGCAGAGTCGCCAATTTTTCATGCGGAAAGAGTTATTTTTGCGGACAAACCTAACCTCCCTAGGAGTCTAAGATTCTCTAGTGACAAACAAGACAAACAAGAGCAATCCTTCTCTAAACATACATTATTCTATGAGAAACCAAGTGTTGTTCGATCCTACCTCAAATCCAACGCTTGTTGTAGCAGTCCAGCCTTGCTGATCCAGATGAGCTCCTCCTTCACTTTAATACCTGCATACACTAACAGTCAAACGATTACATAACACCTGAATATTTCATAAAACAAAGCATATTCATCACATAGACCAAGGAGTACATGAAATAATTCATTAACAACAAATCATTGAGAAGAATGGACTTATTTGTATTAAGGAAACGAAAAAGGAACCATTACAACCTGAGCCTTGGTGTTGTGCAAGCTCCTCCCAGGGTCCAACAAGAGATTTCCTCTACTTTGACAAGCTCACCCACTTCCAATATAGCAACAAGAAAGGATGGTAATCTCTCCTCACAAGTTAACAATGGAAGTCCTAATTCCAGCAGCATTTACCCTTTGGAATGTTCAGCTTTCAACCTCCCCTCCTTTGGCCCAATGCCTGTATTTATAGTGTTCTAGAGGAAATTATTCAGTTCCAACATCAATGGGATACTCCCTCTTTTGGATGGGGTAGCTCCTCTCTTGATGGGATAAGTTCCTCTATCATAGGGATGCATGAACCATCTGGAGGCGCTCAATACACGTCAAACTCTCTTCTAGAAGGCTCTAGAAGTGACCACAAGTAACTTTTTAAAGATGAAACTCGCGCCTTTTGACCTTTACAGGGGTACACACCCATCCTTTGGCTTACAGAGCGTACAAGTACGCAGGCACAGTGTGTTTGGGATGCGTACACGCAGGCAAGGTAGAGAAAACCTGCGTACCCAGAGATAAACATGTTTTTAAGTGACTTTCTCTCTTTTTGAAGTTTGACATGAGGAGAAGAGGTATGAGGCTTGACAAGGAGGATAATATGACTATTGATGGAGCCATATTAACTGCAGATAGTCATGGTGACAAATTTCAGTGTAACAGCCAGTGCTCCCTTTTTTTTCACATAATGTTGGCAGTCCTACAAGACTGCTGCTTGTAGTTTCCTCATGTGATCAACCATCCCTGGTTTACTCAGATTTTGTTGATGTTGTGCAATGAAGGTGTTGCATTCTGTGGTTCATTTCGAATCCAAAGAAGGTAGTTCTGCTCATTGTGTGTTGCTGACATAAAAGCATTTTTCCAAGTAAGTTGATTGGCTAGGAAAGAGATGAAGGCTCTTATTTGGATATCACCAACAATAGGGAGTATATTCATCGCTCTATCTTTAGGCATGGCCTCATTGTGAAGATAGAGTTCACAGAGCAAGTTTTGATCATTATTTGGTGCTTCTATGAATGTTTCAATAAATTGATCAGGTGTAGCAACTTGGTAGGGTCTTCCATCTCTGTTTTCCTTTATTTGTAAGAACGCTAAGCATTCTCTCAAAAATAATGCATAATTAAAAGAGGGTTTTCTTGTAGCCAGTACCCTCTAGACCAAATTGAAGATATAGGACAACCTAGCTTTTAATTCCTTATTTTCTTTATATTGAGCTCGAGACTGTTCAAGTGCATCCCAATTTTTGTATGCATAGCTGAACCAAATTGACTTTTGCTGCTGGAATGCCTTCCCTTGTGAAAGCTCATATTTTGTTCTCCATGTGTACTTTAGTTCTTGAAAACTAGAGGTCTCAGTGTGAGCATTGCTGACATAGAGGGGTTCAGTCTGAGTATAGGCATCAGTAAAAGATTTCTGTTCTGTAGTAGTTTGGGTAGGCCGGTGTGGTTCTATGTCCTCCTCTACAATTCTTGAAGAACCTGCTGGTTCTTGTGTAACAGCAGGTTGTTCTGTTTCTTCTTCTGCAACTCTTGGAGAACATGCTGGTTCTTGTGTAACAGCAGGTTGTTCTGTTTCTTCTTCTGCAACTCTTGGAGAACCTGCTGGTTCTTGTGTAATAGCAGGTTGTTCTGTTTCTTCTTCTACAATTCTTGGAGAACCTGCTGGTTCTTGTGTAACAACAGGTTGTTCTTTTTTTATTACAACAGCAGAAGGTTGTGGATTAGCTCCAGTCATTGGAACCTGAACTATCTTGTATCCTGCTTGAGTGTAAAGCTCACCACACTCACTACACATATATTCATTGTATTGACTCTTTTCGGTTACACACGCTACCTGTGCTAGGATGTGGAGATTGTATTCATTTTGATAGGCTTCTTTAACCATTATTATCTCCTGTTGATAATCCTTAATTTGAGATTTTAGAAACTCAATTTCTTCCTGTAGGGAGGTTATGGTAGGTGGAGCTCGTTTAACTGCAGGTTCTAGTGGAGGAAGGGATCATTGTTCCACATCCATTTGATCATTTGCATCCACAACAGGTGGTTCTTGTGTGTCACCTATTGGGTCAGTGGCTGGTTCTTGTGTAACAACCACTTGCCAAATATCACCTTGGGTGTCTACTTTGGATTTTTCGACAGCTGGTTCTTGTGTAACAGCTGCCTCAAAAAATAATGTCACAAAACTGTCAACGCTCTGCATCTCAGCCCCAGAGGGTGAGGAAGGGGAATGCTTAGGAATGGTTGGAATGCGGGATCCTAGGATGATGGGTGGAGAACTGGGGATAATGGGGCTAGTGGGTTTAATTGCTACAGATGACCGTGTTCGTCGCCTCGGTAAAGAAGCAGGAAAATCAGTAATTTTTCTTTTTCGGCCACTTTCCATCAGAATGGGGGAACTATTAGGAATAGTAGTTGCTTTGACTGAAGCCTTGGTTCTTCTCCTTTTTGGTGGAGTTTCAGTTTTCTACTGCTTTTTTTTTTAAGAAAGGTGATGGGAGTATTATCATCGGAGTCATTAGTGGAGATATGAAGCATGGGGGTGGATGGTTGAGCTTCATTGGGGGATGGGGTCCTCTGCAGGGGTGTTTCTGCTGCTAATTGTTGGGTAATTTCCTGGGATATTTGCTCTGATTGTTGGGGAATTTCTTCTATTTGCTGGGGAGGATTAATGAGGTGGGGTGGGTGGTTTAGAGCAAAGCCTCTATTTATTAGGAGTTGGGCTAAGAGATGATGTTTCAGGGCAAGTGTTATCACTCAGGTTGTCCCTAAGCTCCTGAAGTGATACAGCCAAGGTAACCACAAATCAATCTTTGGATTACAGGTTCTAGCCCACCTGCAATCAGAGAGGGCTCTCTCTTACTGATTTAGCTTTGTTGATGATGATTTTAGGCTAGCTATTGGGTTCAGTGGGTTTTGTTGGCGTTTGGGTGGAAGATAGATGTAAGGAGGATGATTTCAAGTAGAGAGGCAAGGGATAGTGTGATAAGTTTCAAACCATTGCGCATGGAGTCATGGATTGAGGCTTGTTGTTGCGTTTTCTTGGTCACGAGAGGATTATAGAGCAGGATAGCTACACGTGAAACAATACCAATTTCTGAAAAGATGGGATGAAAGTCAGAGATGAAAGGCAATTAAGAATATTTCATCAACTAACAGAGAAGGGAAGTGAATGAATGGTTATCTAGGAGCAATTGATAATTCCTAACTAATCATTCATATGTGAAAGAAATAGTGTAAACATGATCATTTAAGTATGCATATTCATAACTATTCCTGATGAAAACATATAGAAATCACAGAAATTGAGCATAGGGTGCTGCCAAGCAAATCCTAAACTATTCTTCTTTTCTATAAATTCAGATGGTGGAACATAGATGGTAAAACAAACATGAAGAAAAACTAAAACAGAGTTAAGGAACACTTATTGAGCCATGTAGAGGCACAGGAATTCCACAGTCACTCTTCGACCAATTAGACACAGCAGACAAGTTTCATAATCCATGCATTTTAGTAGTCTTTGATTATAGAAATTATCACATTTACAGTGCGAGTCTCTGCTCAAGCAAAATATCAAACCAACAAAGACCAACCAACCAACCCTTACTACATTTTTTAGGGTGGTATATATAGGTAAAATATCTAAAAGTATTTATTACAACTGACCTAAACAGGTCTTCAAGAAAAAAAAGCTTTCTAAAACCTAACTTATGCTGGAATTAAATGCAAGTCTTTTTTGGGCTGCGCTAGAGGCAGCCGGATCAAAAGTGAATTGATGGGGTGTTCTCTGTGACTTGGTGCAGTGGTTCTGTAATAACTGTGCATTGAGTTCTGGTCCACTGATCTGATGTGAGTTTTAATGTGCAGTCAATTGTGCTGGTGAGCTTTGAATGGTTCCTTAACTGCTTTATGACTTTCAAGGTTTTTATTGTAATGTTTCATTCGCCTCGAGCCCCAAGAAGAGCTTCTCTGATACACTTTGCCGCTACACTGATACTCTTTGACATGGTTTTTGGCTGCATATTTTCTCTGATATTCTTTAACCTCTGAACCGGGTCGCTCTCTGTCTTCTAATGCGTTCAAAACTGAAAAATCAGGCTTTCTTTGCCTGTTTCGGTGCAAAAATGGCCGAGATATCAAAGCATTCCCTAAAGATTCTCCAATATTGCCTATTTCCCGTTGCGATGCGTGATCGAAAACTACCTCAGAAATTCGATCCCGGGCTCCGAAGCTTGATTTTTGCGCTTGCGCTTTTCCTTTTTCAACTACTGACGTCAGCAATGGGACCCCCTGTATGGATGTGACGTCAGCATGATGATGTCAGTAGGGTGACGTGGTAGTACGGCAGGGTGATGATGTGGCGGGACACGGTGGCAGGGTGACGTGAGCTAGGCGCAGGTAGGAAGGGGTGAGGTGGAGGCAATGTGGCGGGGTGACGCGGCGCTCCTGTTACGCGAGGGGAGGGTAGTGTTGGTATGCATCAGACCGCCTTTGGTACGGAGGTGGTTTTTGTCAGGGGCGGCTCGATGCAATGGGATACCACCAGCTGTCCCGGTGTACGTCGGTAAAACCGTCGGACATTGGGTGCTAATGAACACTCACAAGAGGGCGCCCGATATGCATAAGAGCCGTCGGATCTGGGAGGGCTGATCTGACAGTGGTCGGGAGGAGAAGGTGCGCGGGGTTTAGTACAAGTGAACGCGCGTTAAATTTTAATATTTGCGGCCGCGGGTGGGTTTCAAACTTTAGAAAATGGTGTAATGTGTTTGGCACGTTAGTTATTTATTAATCAATTATTAATAAATTCCAAAAGTGAAATGCGCGGGGGTTTGTGAATGCATTTGAAGGGGGGTTTTTGTGTTTTGGAAGGAGTCCAAACACCTCGGAGGGGAAATTTATGCAGAGATGAGGGTTCTTACTAAGATCCAGGTGACTAAGTAATTCCCAAGGAGATACTTATGGTTATGTTTCAACCAGAGGAAGGGGATATTTTACATAGGGGAATTATTACCATAGTTTTGATAGGGGGAAGGGAAATAGATAGGGATTTACATAATAATGTCAGGAGTTAATATGAAAATGACAAGAAAGCGCTAAGTTTCAGAGATCTTAGGCTTTAAAGGGGAGATAGAACTTTGCAGAGAAAATATGTATCCTCCTTGGATAAAGCAGATCTTTATCAAGGCAAATGATATGGAAAATGATGAAACTAAGAGATATCAAGCAGATCTTGACCTCTTTAGGGGAAGTTAGTAAATTATTTAGGGAAGAGGAAGAAGGGGAAGTTAGTCATGCCTCGTTTGAAGTCCTTTAGATGGGAACTACCTGCTAACTGTGATCTGGATAAATATAACACTTGAAAATGTGGGGTTGATCACAAATCACCATTCTGCAACCTCAAAATTACCTACCCAGCCTACTTACCTAACATTTTTTCTTCTTTTTGGTTTGGGTGCACTTAGACTTGCAGACCCAGCTTTTCAACTTTTTCTTTTTCTGTCCTACTATCTACAAACTACCCTTATTTCTTCCAAGGGCCCAGATTAAGCAGTTGGGCTCCTTTGATTCTCTGCCTATCTAAGAATCTGCCAAGATTAAGCTGTTTGGACAGATTATTTATTCTCTATATTCTAAAACAGGAAATTGAAACCTAGGGAGACCAAGATAAAGCTGTTTGGACCTCCCTTTAGCTGAAAATTCTACAAAAATGGAATAACTCTTCAAAATTGGAATGTAGCAGATGAACTTTGACTAGCATTCTTTCATGCCCTCTTTCTTTGGTTTCTGTCAGCAAATATGGAGCATTGCAGCATGCAAAGTATGACATATTTGGCCTGTAAAATGTCAATCATGAAATATGAGTAACCTGCTGCAGCAGGAGACTAATAGTGGCTCCACATGGGGATGGCTTCTCCTTGTGAGAAGACAAGAACAGCAGGTCAGACTGCCTTGATCTTCTGTTGTTGCTGTGCATTGAAAACTTCTTAGTGCTGACTGTTTAGATTAATTTGAAATTTTGGACCACAAACAACACTTTCCCTCAATTTATTGGCTGGTAAATTGTGAAGCACTGCCTGGTTTCTTCTGCATGCTTTGGTAACCAGACTTTTACAAAATAAAATAAAGTGCTGATATATACAAACATTTATGTACAAAAAGTAACACCACTTGTTCTTTTTTAATCAAAAGGGATCATGGTAATGTTTTAACATTCGGCCATTCACAGGGCCTTCTTCAGCTGTGCTGCCATCTAGAGATTTGAGGAAATATGTGTTATTGCCTTGCACAACACTGATAATGTACGGATCTTTCCACAAAAAATCGAATTTTGCATGTTTTCCCTTGTCCTCTCTTCGTGAGTCCCACCTTAGAACTTTGTTGCCAACCCAGAAATCCTCTACTTTAGCTTTCTTATCAAACATCTTTTTGAGTTTCTCTTGCAACATTTGAGCTCTGTCATACACTTGTTCTTTGGTTTGCTGAAGATGAATGGTCTGATTAACTCTTCTATGCATGTCGTTTGGTTCAGCCTGAATCTCCTGCAACAGTTTGATAGTAGGAATGCCCAAAGATGAAGGAAATCTGGCCTCCATGCCATATACTATCTCATAAGGGCTCATCCCAATGGATTTCTTGGTTGAAAGTCTGTCTGCCCACAGAGCATTTGTGAGCTTCCTATGCTAGTTTTTTTTGTTTTCCTCTAGCAGTTTCTTTATGATGTTGATGAGGCTTTTGTTGGATGATTCGGCCAAGCCATTACCTTGAGGGTAGTAAGCTGTAGAGTGGCCCAAGGTAATGTGGAATTTATGGCATAAGTTGATGATTTTTTTGGATTTGAAGGCAGCAGCGTTGTCAGTGATAATTTTCTTATGGCAGCCGAATCTGGAAAGGATATTGCTCTCAAGAAATTGGATAATGGTGGAGTCATTGGCTTGTCTACATGGGATAGTTTCAATCCACTTAGTGAAATAGTCAGTGGCTATTAAAATCCATTTGTGCTGGCCTGAAGAAGAGGGATGAATTTCTCCAATGAAGTCAAGACCCCATTGTTGAAAAGGCTTTTCAGTTGAAATGGGTTTAAGGGGAAAAGGAAGTAATTTTCTTTTCCCTTCAAATATTTGGCATTTGTGACATGAAACAACAAATTTCTTGACATCTGCGAACAGAGAGAGCCAATAATAACCAGCCCTTAAAATCTTGTCAGCGGTGGACTTCCAATATAAGTGTCCTCCACAGTCCCCTGCATGGAATTCTTTCATGATGCTGTTAGTTTCATTCATATTCAAACAACTAAGCAATATTCCTTCATGATTTTTCCAAAATAGAGCACCATCTATGACACAAAAATTTGATGATTTCATCCTTAAAAATCTTTTCTTAGTCCTGGGCAATCCTGGGGGAGCACACAGGTTTAACAATACAAAGCAAATATCAGCATACCATGATGATTGCGAAAGAGTTTCACTGATCTGTGGAGTCGCCAGCTCCTGTTCATTGTCCAGTTGATTAATATCTAAGGGTTGGAAGTTTGTTTCGGACATTAGTTTGGCTAAACCCTGTCCTTTTATCAGCTTGGTGGGTTTTATCTTAATGTCATATTCAAGAATGTTGGAAATCCACTTGCCTCTTTTTCCTTCTAGTCCCTCTTGAGTTAATATATCTTTTACAACAGAATTTGGGACATAGGCAATCACATGGGAGTATAAGATGTAAATTCTGAAGTCTTTGATGGCCTTAACCAGGGCATAAGCCTACTTTTCCATGATCTGATATTTCAGGGTTGCATCTCTTAAATCTCGGCTGAAGAAAGGAATTGGCTTTTCGTTACCTTGATCATCCTTTTGCAAAAGGACAATAGCTATGGTGTGCTCGGATGCAAAAGAAAAAATGATAAAATCTTTGTCGAATTGCGGACTGGTGAGGACAGGCATTTGAGTTAAGGCAGTTTTGATACTCTCAAAAGCTTGCTTGGTTTCAAGAGACCATTTTACCTTGGCATCCTTCTTTAACATATTGCTCAATAGCCTTATTAGCTCGGCTATGTTAGGGATAAATCTTCTTAGGAAATTGATCTTTCCAAGGAATGCTTGCAACTCTTTTATGTTTCTTGGATATGGGATTTGGAGGATAGCTTGAATTCTTTCAAGATCAATTCTAATCCCATCTTTTGATATAATATGGCCTAGAAGCTTGCCTTCCTCAAGGGAAAATAGGGACTTCTTAGGATTCAAGGAAATGCCATATTTCCTGCATGTCATGAAAATTTGCCTTAGATGCTTAAGGTGCTCTTGGTCAGATTTGGAGAAAGGGGTTAGGTCATCAAGGTAAACAACAAGGAAATCATGTATCTCTTTGGCAAATGCAATATCCATTTCTCTTTGAAAGGTAGCACTAGTGTTCTTCAGCCCAAAAGGCATTTTAACATACTTAAATGTTCCCCACAGCGTGGTAAAGGCTGTCTTATCCTGGTCATCCGGGTGAACAATTATCTGATTAAATCTTGAAAATCCATCTAGTAAAGAAATTCTAGAGGACTCCACTACTCTTTGTAGGATATGGTCCATTTTGGGCAAAGGGTAGTGTTCTTTTAGAGAGACCTGGTTTAGATTTCTCAAGTCTACACACAGTCTGATCTCTCCTATTTTTTTTTCTTGTGGGAACTAAATTGGATACCCATTTAGAAAATCTGATGGGTGCAATGATACCTGCTTCAAACATTATTTTTATTTCTTTTTCAATGAGGGGAAGAAGCATGGGGTTGATTCTTCTAAGTTTTTGTTTGAATGGTTTTTTATTTGGTTTTAAGGGAATGGTATGTTGGATCACTGAGGTGTCATAGGACTTCAAATCCTCATAAATCCAAGCAAATACATCTTGGAACTTTTTGAACAAATCCACATATTTTAGTTTTTGATCGGGGGGCCGATTTTTGGACAACTTAATCATTTTGGGTTGTTTTGCTGTCCCTATGTTGTGTTCTTCTATAGCAGCATTTAGAGGCTCCATTTTTGGCCTTTTGGGCACGTCATTGTTATCAAACATGTCTTCTAATGGAGTTAGTCCAGCAGGCAAAAAGTTATCCTTTAGGTCAATGAAGTCATCCTTTGCTCAAGTTGTTTCCTCTAAACACATTTGTTTCAGTTTTTCTATGTTTGTGTTGTCAAAAACAATTGGTTAAGGATTTGTTTAGTTGTTGCAACTGTTACAGCCCGCTGATTTTCTTCTGTTAGCTCTTGGGAATCGTTCATGGCATCCATGTCAACATTTGTATTCGAAAATTCGCCCTCAAGAGTGAGGAAATTGTTAATCTGGGCATCATTTTGAAACACTTGCCAGTCTTTAACATTGTTAGGGACCGAGGGTCTATGTTTTATCTCAGCAGTGAAATGATGATTTGGTTCAAAGGGAAGCTTGCATGTGCTAGCAAAGCTTGCTAAGCTGTGAGCATGAATATTATGGTCTCTTGAAATTTTGGCGAGCTTGGATTCATTGAAAGACTTGAGTATTTTTGTGGCAGCAGTCCTATAAGCTCTCATTCTATTGTCATTGGTAACAAAGTTACCTTTTATTTGTTAGATAATTAAATCGGAGTCACCTAGAATGGACACTTTTGTAGTTCCTAGGGCTTTGAGCAATTTAAGGCCTAAGAGGTGAGCCTCATACTCTGCCATGTCATTAGTACAACTGAAATTTAATCTATAGGCATGGCCTTTTGCGTGATTATCATGTGTATTGTGAATCCATACCCCTGCCCCTACTCCTAACTTATTGACAGAACCATCAAACTCTAAACACGATGTGATTTCTTGTTTGTGGCTTGTATTAAAAGTTTGAGTTATTTGAGGATTGGGCAGAGTTACAATTTTCGTTTCGGGAGGTTCTTCTTGTTTGCTGGTTGCCTTGACTGTTGTGACATTTTCATGGGTATTGGTAGCTGATTCCTCATTGACGCCTATTTCGTGCTCTAAGGCTAAAGGCTTCTCATCAGTTGGAGGATTGGTGTCATCATTGAATAAAATAAAAGAATCCATGTCAGAATGGATTGAGTAAATTGGAAAATTTTGGGGCTTTTCCTCACTACTTACCACATACTTCATCAATGTTTCCCTGTACAGTCTCTTTGGTTGCCCAAATACAGATATAGTGGCATAAGAGAGGTCAATTTGAAGGGATCCTTGAAGTTTTTCTCCCCATGATCTTGATAGGAGCATGCCATATTTTGTTGGAATGTTAGCAACTATTACGTCCATTAGGATTGTCTTGTTGGAAATTGAACTAGAGACACACAAAGGTCTTTGATTAAGCCTAAACACTTGACTTGACTTGAGTCAAAGGAGTATAGATCTTTATAGGGTCTTGTGACATCAAGGTTTAGTTTTTCCATAACAGCTTTGGGCACAAGGTTATGTGAGGCACCTGAGTCAAACATAGCATTATGCAAGATTTTTTCATGTATGTGCAGGCTGATATATAAAGGTGGAATAGGTCCATATGTTGATTTTTCGTTAACTTCTGCACCAAACAGCAGCTCAGGGGTGTCATCTAAAACATTTACATCATCCCTGACCTCTGGTAGTTGAAGTGACCTTTGAATTTGTTGCCTATATACACATCATGTTTGGCAAGTTCTGAGAGGGGAATGGATATCTTGAGTTTTCCAATTTCTGCTTCAAAGTTAAATGGTTTATCCAATGCAATCCTTGCATATGCAGTCACTGATTTTTCCTTGTCAAGAGTGTTCTCGATTTCTTCTTTTTGAATGCCAATGTTATGATGAATGACAGTTTGTGGTATTTCTGTTTTTGGCATATTTTTTGGAGTGTCGTTCAGATTTTCTTTTGAGGGAGGGGGAGATAGAGGCTGATCAATAGGAGGCTGAATGTCTGATATATCCTCTACAGTTACCTGATGCGGGTTTGGGACAGCAATATCAGCTGGTTCTGTTATGACAACATTGTCTTTAAATTTATTGGGCTTTTTGCTATCCTTTGTTCTGCTAGGTGCAGCGACATCAATGGTCCTTGTTCTCAACTTATATTGTTTGTGCACCTCATACACAGCAAACTCATAACCTTGTTTAAAATCAAAAGACTCTCCCGACTTGGTCTGAAATTATTTTACATCAGGGTAGTCTTGGTCCTCTTGAGTGAGAAAGATTTGTTGTTCATTATTCGAATCTATCAGGTTCATGTGAGTCTCATCTGCGGGCTCACTGGATGTGGATGCTTCCGCATAGTTTTCTTGGAAAGGAGGTCTAATATCATGGTCGGGACTAGCCCTTCCAGTGTTTGTCGTCTGATTTTTCCTGAAGTTTGGATTCCTTATAGTGTTGGTCTGTTGTCCTTCCCATCTCAATGCTCTCTACTCTGTCTCCTAGCCTATGCATGCCGTTGATGATAGCATCTAGTTTTTGGTCTAAGGCTGAGGGTTCTTCCTTGAAGGTGGTTCTTCACTTAGTTCTGGCTCTGTTTCTTTTGGCAATCAAGTTTGCCTCCACACTAACATCAACATCTTGCATCTCTGCGAGGCTTTGAGGGGCTCTTTCCCTTAACTGATATGCCATTTCAGCATCAAAACCATCAGGGAATTTGTACAAAGCAAGATCAGGTGGCGGTCTTAAATTTTGTGGTATTGCATAATAGACATTATTAAACCTCGCACAGTAGTCCAAGACAGTCTCTTGAGCTCCTCTTTTGATAGTATCATACTCAGATAATATGTGCAAGGGGTCTTTCTTTTTCTCCCATCTATTGATAAATGTCTGGTATAAGGCTTCTGGGTTTCATATGGAATTGGGTGTGAGCGCTCTACACCAAGTCCTAACATCACCGGTCAAACTTTGGACAAAAATCTTCATCCTTACACTGTCATCATCAATCTCATAACTCTCAAAGTAATCCTGCATTTTCTTTGTATGTTGTAGGGCTGTGTAGGAATTTGTGCCATCAAAATAGGTAATTTTTGTCTGTTAATCCTGAGGCATAGCCCCGGGATTAGCAAGCAGCTGTAAGGGCACATATCTATTAGCCATATTAACGGGGATAAGGGGAACAAGAGGGATAAGTGGAACGACTGGAGTGACTGGCATAATGGAGGTGTGGACACAGCGGTTGGGGAAGTGGATGATGAACACGGGGAAGAAGGGTTTGAACGGAACAAAACTTTAGCATGGGTTGAAAAATTACTAGGCTGAACTGTCTCGGGAATAGTATCAGCAAAATCTTCTTGTTACTCTTGTTTTCTAAGGATTTTGGGGATTATATTGGGGTTTTCAAAAATAGCTGGGGGATTCGGATCAGGATTTGATCTTGTATGATGCGAATGCTTCTTGGGAGCCAGCTTCTAACTTATTTTTTGGGAATTTTTCAAAGAACACAGGTCGACCGGACTTTTTAAAGGTCGGTTTCTTCCTCTGTGGAGCTTCGGACTAGTTTTGTGAGATTATCTGAGAAAGTCCCCAGTCGAGTCGCCATTATGTTATCACTCAGGTTGTCCCTAAGCTCCTGAAGGGATACGGCTGAGGTAACCACAAACCAATCTTTGGATTATAGGTTCTAGCCCACTTGCAATCAGAGAGGGCTCTCTCTTACTCATTTAGCTTTGTTGATGATGATTTTATGCTAGCTATTGGGTTCAGTGGGTTTTTTTGGTGTTTGGGTGGAAGATAGATGTAAGGAGGATGATTTCAAGTAGAGAGGCAAGGGATAGTGTGATAAGTTTCAAACCATTGGGCATGGAGTCATGGATTGAGGCTTGTTGTTGCGTTTTCTTGGTCACAAGAGGATTATAGAGTAGGATAGCTACACGTGAAACAATACCAATTTCTGAAAAGATGGGATGAAAGTCAGAGATGAAAGGCAATTAAGAATATTTCATCAACTAACAGAGAAGGGAAGTATATGAATGGTTATCTAGGAGCAATTGAGAATTCCTAACTAATCATTCATATGTGAAAGAAATAGCGTAAACATGATCATTTAAGTATGCATATTCATAACTATTCCTAATGAAAACATATAGAAATCACAGAAATTGAGCATAGGGTGCTGCCAAGCAAATCCTAAACTATTCTTCTTTTCTGTAAATTCAGATGGTGGAACATAGATGGTAAAACAAACATGAAGAAAAACTAAAACAGAGTTAAGGAACACTTATTGAGCCATGTAGAGGCACAGGGATTCCACAGTCACTCTTCGACCAATTAGACACAGTAGACAAGTTTCAGAATCCATGCATTTCAGCAGTCTTTGATTATAGAAATTATCACATTTACAGTGTGAGTCTCTGCTCAAGAAAAATATAAAACCAACAAAGACCAACCAACCAACCCTTACTACATTTTTTAGGGTGGTATATATAGGTAAAATATCTAAAAGTATTTATTATAACTGACCTAAACAGGTCTTCAAGAAGAAAAAGCTTTCTAAAACATAACTTATGCTGAAATTAAATGCAAGTAAGTCTTTTTTGGGCTGCGCCAGAGGCAGCTGGATCAAAAGTGAATTGATGGGGTGTCCTCTCTGACTTGGTGCAGTGGTTCTGTAATAACTGTGCATTGAGTTCTGGTCCACTGATCTGATGTGAGTTTTAATGTGCAGTCAATTGTGCTGGTGAGCTTTGAATGGTTCCTTAACTACTTCCTGACTTTCAAGGTTTTTATTTTAATGTTTCATTTGCCTCGAGCCCCGAGAAGAGCTTCTCTAATACACTTTGCTGCTACACTGATACTCTTTGACATGGTTTTTGGCTGCATATTTGCTTTGATATTCTTTAACCTCTGAACCGGGTCTCTCTCTGTCTTCTGATGTGTTCAAAACTGCAAAATCAAGCTTTTTTTGCCTGTTTCAGTGCAAAAACTGCCTCAGAAATTCGATCCGGGGCTCCGAAGCTTGATTTTTGCGCTTGTGCGTTTCCTTTTTCAACTACTGACGTCAGCAGTGGGACCCCACTGAACGGATGTGACATCAGCAGGGCGACGTGGCAGTACGACAGGGTGATGACGCAGTAGGACACGGTGGCAGGGTGACGTGAGCCAGGCGCAGGCAGGAAGGGGTGAGGTGGAGGCGATGTGGCGGGGTGACACGGTGCTCCTGTTATGCCAGTGGAGGGCGGTTTTGGTATGCATCAGACTGCCTTTGGTACGGAGGTGGTTTTTGTCAGGGGTGGCCCGATGCAATGGGATGCCGCCAGCTGTCCCAGTGTACGTCGGTAAAACCGTCGGACATTGGGTGCTAATGAACACTCACAAGAGGGCACGCGATATGCATAAGAGTCGTGGGATCTGGGAGGGCTGATCCGACGGTGGTCGGGAGGAGAAGGTGCGCGAGGTTTAGTACAAGTGCGCGCGCGTTAAATTTTAATATTTACGACCGCAGGTGGGTTTCAAACTTTAGAAAATGGTGTAATGTGTTTGACGCGTTGGTTATTTATTAATCAATTATTAATAAATTCCAAAAGTGCAATGCGCGGGCGTTTGTGAATGCATTTGAAGGGGGGGTTTTGTGTTTTGGAAGGAGTCCAAACACCTCGGAGGGGAAATTTATGCA
This sequence comes from Pinus taeda, assembly GCA_000404065.3. Taxonomy (NCBI): domain Eukaryota; kingdom Viridiplantae; phylum Streptophyta; class Pinopsida; order Pinales; family Pinaceae; genus Pinus; species Pinus taeda. Next base: position 16,603 of record APFE031199161.1, read on the forward strand.
AAGATGAGGGTTCTTACTAAGATCTAGGTGACTTAGTAATTCCCAAGGAGATACTTATGGTTATGTTTCAACCAGAGGAAGGGGATATTTTACATAGGGGAATTATTACCATAGTTCTTATAGGGGGAAGGGAAATAGATAGGGAATTACATAATAATGTCAGGAGTTAATATGAAAATGACAAGAAAGCGCTAAGTTTCAGAGATCTTAGGCTTTAAAAGGGAGATAGAACTTTGCAGAGAAAATATGTATACTCCTTGGATAAAGCAGATTTTTATCAAGGCAAATGATATGGAAAATGATGAAACTAAGAGATATCAAGCAGATCTTGACCTCTTTAGGGGAAGTTAGTAAATGATTTAGGGAAGAGGAAGAAGGGTAAGTTAGTCATGCCTCGTTTGAAGTCCTTCAGATGGGAACTGCCTGCTAACTATGATCTGGATAAATATAACACTTGAAAATGTGGGGCTGAACACAAATCACCATTCTGCAACCTCAAAATTACCTACCCAGCCTACTTACCTAACATTTTTTCTTCTTTTTGGTTTGGGTGAACTTAGACTTGCAGACCCAGCTTTTCAACTTTTTCTTTTTCTGTCCTCCTATCTACAAACTACCCTTATTTCTTCTAAGGGCCCAGATTAAGCAGTTGGGCTCCTTTGATTCTCTGCCTATCTAAGAATCTGCCAAGATTAAGCTGTTTGGACAGATTATTTATTCTCTATATTCTAAAACAGGAAATTGAAACCTATGGAGACCAAGATTAAGCTATTTGGACTTCCCTTTAGCTGAAAATTCTACAAAAATGGAATAATTCTTCAAAATTGGAATGCAGAAGTTGCACTCTGAGCAGCACACTCTCATGGCCTATTCTCTGGTGACTGTTAGCAAATATGGAGCATTGTAGGATGCAAAGTATGACATATTTGGCCTGTAAAAAATGTCAATCATGAAATATGAGTAACTTGCTGCAGCAGGAGGCTAACAGGTACCTCTCGCGTGTGTTAACAGTTTTCATCATTGACTGGTAATCAGAAGATGTTCTCGCATGTTCGACTTCGACTCCTGTATTCGCATGCTTGAACTTGTACTTTGTTCGGATCGAGTTGGAGCGCAAGACCCTGGATTTTGTATGTTGAGATCCAGGCTGCATTTTGTGGATTATTATAATCACTACATGACTCATTCATTGGATGGTTGCAACCATGCCTAAGTCTATTCATTGATCCTCATCGGATGACTGCGTCCATACCTGGGATCCAAAATTTTCATGTACTCTGTTATGGATGGCTGCGCCCATACCATGTACATCATGTATTTGAGATATCAGTTGTACTTCGTGGAGGTTCTTTGGTGGCTGTGTTTTCAGTCGACCATGATCTTGTAAAGCACTTCACCCCTCTCTCTCTCTCGGGCTTCATGCTTTAGGGGGCATCTGTTATACAGTATTTTGTCACCATCCCTGTTACCCCTTTTCCCGTACATTGGAGGACCTATTCCGGGACCTATGAGAAGTGACATGACTTGCAAACACCTGCTTTGTATCCCTTAAAGTATGTACTCTATATGCCCTAAAGACACCTTCTGCAAAATACCCAAAACTGTAACCCTTTCTCCATTGGCGTTGTTCCACAATGTATTACTCGTGCCAATGGGGTAAATCCTCCAAAGAGGGCGTGCCAGCTGGCGCTCTGTCTCAGAGTCGCACTAGCGCCAACCCAGTTGGGTAAAGTTTTTAACCATCAAACTTCCGAAGGTTCCTTCCAC